>PHNY01295505.1:14651-34257 GCA_003724115.2 Anethum foeniculum | reverse complement strand
CTCTGTTGAAGCAGCAAATCAATCAGTGATTGATTTGATTGAAGATCTTGAAGATTGCAAGGAAGTGTCGGTTACTCAACTTATGGAAAGGAGCAATCAATTATTAGATATGATCTTTGTTTAGTCATACTTATGTATTCATATAATTAGTAATTGATTGTGTAACTGTGTAGTATATATAGGTGTTGAGAACAGTTGTTTTTATTATTCGTGTAATCTAGCAGCTCTCAAGAATACTTGAACATTTTTTGAGAGAGTACTTAATATTATTGTTACAGTTTTTGTTCATCTAAACAAAAACTGGTCATTATTTTACCTGTCTACTATCGATTTGATTGTTTTATACTGTATTCATTTATTCATACAGTATATTTGAGACCTAACACTATCTGCATATAATATGTACATATTATATTTTTCATCTCAACTAATTGTTTGTGTGGTTCAGCCTGTAATTTGCCTTCGTGGCTTTCATTTACCTCCGGGAAATATAAGTTCGTTTGATGTTTATATTCACAAATCATGGGATTTTATCTTGTTCTTGATTCTATTGTAGCATCAGATCTACAAAAACTTGTGTGTACTGCAGTATTTCTCTCGACATTCAAATAATGATAGCTTAAACCATCATAGTATCACTGGTACTTACTAGAAACTAAAGAGTACCTCTGTCCCAAGATTAAACCAGGAAAGCTGTAGATTGAAAGCTTAAACCAGGAAAAATATCCGCACAGTTTTCAAACCATTTTCGTTGTTTTTAGTAGATGTAATACTGCAAATATCAAACACAAGTAACTGACTTCAGTTTCCACCGGAAACTTTAGGAAGTTCATCTGAGGATCTAGATAAATAGCCTACGTTGCACATAAAAAACCTTTTTCTTTTAATTTTTGTCCTCAGAAAGCTGTAGACTAAAATCTTATACCAGGAAAACAACTCGATGACGAAAAAGAATAAGAAGAAATAACTAAAATCAACCCAAGGGAGCAGAATTTAAGTAGAATATGAATTCTGTGATACAAGTAGAATATGATCAGGATACAAGTAGAATATGATTTATGTAATAAATTCTAGTGAAGATCAGATTATAATCAAATTTTAGTTTCATTATTATGCTAATCACGTACATGTTAATTTATTATATACATTAGAGTCATAAAGCTACATATGAACATATTAGTCCGACGTTCTTGTTCCTGCCCATGGTTTTTGAGCAATTTAACAGAATAAAAGTTAAAACTGCTACAGCCAGTACTGCGTATAAAATAGGCATGAAATTTACTCTCTTTAATAATTTGTATTCTGTCATTAATTTCAGTATCGTTGGAAACTAGATTAGTCGCGTAAGAAGAATGTACGAGAAAGAGCGGGAAAGCAATAGAGGGATTTCAAGGGTAAGTTGACTAAGAAGTATTTGCGAACAGGGAAGGATCCATGTGAAAAATATAATTACATTACTGAGGAGATATGGAAAATATTCAAAAAGAGACGTGAAACTGAGGAGTTTAAGGTAAAAAAAATCAATTATTAAAGATATTATATAAATTTAATTATAAGTTGCAATCCCAGAGACTAACAATTCTTTTTTATTTATTAAACAGGAAATAAGTGACAAACCGAAAGAAAGTCAAAAACATAACGAACATGTTCATTATCTTGGGCCTGGTGGATATGTGGCAAAAACCAGCAAATGGTGTGGTGATGACCCCATCGCTTCTTTGAATGATTCTGAATCCATTGATCCATCAATTTTAACGAGTGAGCGTACTGGGCGTAGTTATGATTGGGTTAGAGCACGTACAAAACTTAAGGAAGGTGGAGGTTACTACTTCCCAAATGAGAAGACAAAGGAGGTGTATGAAAAAATGGTAAATTAGTTGATAATTTTTCAGTTACATTACATATAATATTGATGAAGCTATTAAAATATATTTTGTAATGAATATTTTGAACATGAAGAGTTAAATAGGCAAGTTACGGATGGATCATGGACTCCACAAGGCCACGATAACGTATTGTCGCTTGCACTTGGCCGTAAGGAGCATGGAGGACGTGTTAGAGGGGTTGGTGGAGGAGCAAAAATTCGAGATGTATTTGGATCAAGGAAAAGCAAACATAGTGGGGTCGTATCAGTGGATGAGTTGGCTACAATAACATAAGAAATCACCAAGAAAGTTCAGAAAGAGTGCGAGAAAAAGATGAACGAGTTTATGAATTCAAACTTGGATGGTATCTTCAACCAGTTGAAGCATATGGGTATGTCACTCCCTGATGTTAATTTTGTGAATGATATTGGTATGCATAAAAATGAAGTTGTTCGAAGCAGTTGTCAGTCAGTGGATCGGGAAGATCATTTGTCAAATATCCAGGTATTTTTGTATAATTTTTCTTTTTACTTTGCTGAACATTTGCCTCCAAAAGCAGATGTAGACTATGGTCTTTACACCAGGCTATCCTATAATACACGTATAAATACACCAGGCTGTCATTAAATAAATGTTCTTCATCTATTTTACTTATTTAATTTGTTAAAAAAATCCTGATTTATTATGAGCTTGTTTGGTTTAGGAAAATAAAACATTTTATAACGAAGAAAAAATACTTTGAACTTTTAAAAAAAATTGTGCTAAAAAATACAATTTGTGTGATACATACAAAGAAAGGAAAAGTTGTTGTGGCAAGGGGGAGGTTTTCCCAACAAATAGTCAGGGGAATATGATTCATAATAACCTGATTGCGCCCCAAAATGTCAAAGTATCAATTGATGACGTTTTTGCTGAATATCAACTTACACCACTTCCTGTGCCATGTGATGAACATGAGACAGTAGGAAATGCAACGGGTAGCTTTGTTCAATGGCCAAAGGACCTTGTGATGTTAGGACAGGTATATATCTTGTGAGGTTCAATTGTTAAAGTAGTTTTTTCTCATGTAATTACATTATATAATTTTTTTTACTGTTTTGATTAGGATCCTATATCATTGGAGAAGAGAAAAGACCATGAGGCAACCTCAAAAAGAACTGTTTATATGCCAAAAAAGGTTGAAAGTAAAGGTTCGATTACTTCTATAAAGAAAACCCATGCCCCATCCAGTGATGACATAAATTCAACTGAGCATATCCGATCTTTACGTTTCTTGCTTAACAAGAGGTCCTCTAGTAAAAAAGGTGAGGTCTTTAAGTTGGAAGATAATGGAGAAGATTCGATATACATCACGTATGAAGATGTCGACCAGTTTTTGAATATGAGTTGGTTAAACATACTAATTCTTAGAAGTTTTTCTAAAGTAAGATCAAGTCTTTTTTTCCTTTACTTACTTTACAATTTAGCAAGACACATGTATATAATAGCTGATTTTTGTAGGTACGTTAGGACGTTATGCAACCAGTCAGAGAATGCTACGTTTGTATTCATGTTGCCATCTAGATTGGCAATTACACATGACCGTCACACTAAAAGTCAACTAGAAACAACCGAGTACTTGACAGATTTTTTAGTTCAAAATAAAAAGAAGCGTTTTATCCTAGCACTTACATTCAAGAGTAAGAACAAAATAATTTTTTTTTAGTAATTGAATTACAATCTATGGTATATATTACATATGTTTGTATTATTGTAACGACCACTGGATGATGCTCCTTTTTTGTCTATGAAAGTGTTATCTATGTGTTTCATCCGTTAAAACAAGAAAGGAAAATATGTTTGATCACACCTGCACGAACGTAAGTTAAATATGAATTCATATTTTGCATAGTGTTTGCATAGTGTAGTTTATACATCTTAGTTTACTAAGATGTGATGACACATATACTTATTTCACAGGGCATTTAAATTGTACGTACCCGAAGGTGGAATGAAGAATAACAGAAAAGAATTTCATTGGCTTCATACCGAGGTTCAGGTGGAACTTTCTTGTTTTTATATTTATATTTTTTTCTCGTTTCATTGTTTATATTAAATAATTATTATTGGTTTATGTTTAGTGTCCCCAGCAACAAGGAGGTACAGAGTGTGGTTATTTTGTTATGAAGTACATGCATGACATAGTCATGCTTTCTCAAAAAAATCCTGACACGAATTGAAAAGTGGTAAGAGAGATAACTAAAATATTCTCTTACAAATATCAAACTCATGAATTTATTTAAATATCCTATCTTTTATATTTGCAAGGGTCTCGGTTCAAGAAGCTACACCAAAAAAGAAATTAATGAGATTCGAGATCTTTGGGCAAAATTTTTTACTCTAGAATGTCTTTAATCAGGTACAATCACTTTTCATGCTATATTATTTTTTGCTCTAGTTAGTTTGTAAGTGCATGGTATTATCTTGCTTAAATTAAATAAGTCGACGGTCTAAGGCTCCAAGCAAATTTGATAGATAGATAGTGAACAATCGATTTAAGAAGAAGCTGAATCACAAATAATACAAAAAATTTACATGAATATAATTTGACAAAAAAATTGCTACGATTCAAGTTCACTTGTTGTTAACAATTCTTTACAACACTTATTATGTTGCAGGTATTTGCCTCGGATCAATGTACAGAACCACGAAACAGTTAGTTACGGAGGGAGAAGGATATTTCAAAAGAAAGGACTAGAATTTATTTGATTTTGTAAGGAAATAAACAAAGTTATAGATTTTTGATGTACTTCTTGTAATTGTAATCATTACATTTGTCATTCGATGTACTTCTAATTGTAAACAAGATATATAATTTTAATTTCTTTTAATCAAATTTGATATCAGTTTTTGTTATGATTTTTGTTTTGGTGGTAAATTTGTTGGTCCAAAGCAAGTTAATTAGCATATTAATAAAACAGGTATAAACAACTTTTTTAATACTTTAGGCGTCAGTTTTATCATTTGACCGAAGCTAGATAAACAAGTCTTTATGCCACGGCATTTTCCAACAACCGATGCTAAAAAACAAGTATTTTATGTGTCGGTTGCATATGATAACCGACACTAAATAAACAATACTTTATGCAATGGATTTCACAACAACCGACGCTATAAACACATACTTTCAGCAGCAACGGCAATTCTGAAAACCGACGCTAAAAACTAAAAATTTCAGCGACGGCATTTCTGAAAACCGACGTTATTACAAAGATTTTATGCGTCGATTAGCAGACCTTTTGGTGTCGGTTGATCAACCGACATAAAACTGGTAATAGCATCGCCTAATTGACTAACGCTACAGGCCTATACCTATAGCGTCCCCTTCATATACTACGCCCAATAACCGACGCCTTAGACCTATTTTGACCGACGCTGAAAGCCCATTTTGTACTAGTGAATCGTATGAGAAACATGAATGATCTAGAAATGATTTAACCCTCATATATAAGGAGTGATATTATCGACCTCTTATATAAGCTAGACTATGAAATGCGTGACCGCGCTAAAATGTTGATTTGATATGATAGTCTACTCATTGATCAAGAAAACCTTGATTATATTATGAAAAGGACGACAAATAACATGCCTCGAGTTTAATCTATAATATATGGTTGAAGAGATTATATTACATTGTACATTATTCACGAAAGGTTTAATCGATCTCCGATTTAATTATTATTACTTGGGTGGCAATGATGTATTAAAAGATGTCTCTCTTTGTTTGTAATTTTAATATGAGATATTAAAATTATTGCCAACGTAATAATAACCTAAAGGGTTGCTTAAAGAATGATTGGAGGAATATTTAATTTAAATTCGGATTTGAATTTAATAAGTAATTTCAATTTATTTATTATTAGTTGAGTTAGACTTAATTAATAGAATAAATAGAATTCAAATTTACTATTATTAAATCAAAATTCAGTTGGGATAATTAAGTGAGACTTAATTAGACAATAAATAGGAATTTCACATTTAATATATCTCTAATTAAAATTAGGGTTATAATTCATTTTTCCTCTCCAATATATATACTCACTATGTCCCAAATTAACTGTTTTGTTTGACTTTTTGGTGGTCAATTTGACCCAACTTCGACTGAAAATTATGAATTATTCTTTCACAATTTTGAAAAAGTGAAAAATACATTTTAAAGTATATTTGATAATCTTTTAAATGATATACCTTTTATAAATTTTTTAATTATATAATATACATAATTTTTAGTCAAAGTTCGGTCAATTTGACTGCAAAAAGTCAAAAAAGACAGTTAATTTGGGACAGAGGGAGTACTATCTTGTGGCTGATTATGTTGGCTACGTTTTTATAAGATAAAAGCAAAATCCTAGCAGCCACCAGAGAGAGGGAAGAAGAAGAACATATTCGGTTTTGAGTGCTCGTACATCTCCTACTCCGCTTAAGCGTTCATGTGGATACCTCTATGGATCGCTCAAGGGTGGACACATGGTGATTGATTAAAGTTAAGACCTCCATCTGTCAACCAATTCGTAAAATTTCATAAGGTAACATTTGATCTACGTATTAAATATTTATATTTCACATGGATCCTGAGATTGAGTTTCAAATTTTCTGATTTTATAATTTCAATTTATTGTTTTCATTGTGTTTTATGCCTCGAAACCCAAAAATCAATAAGGTTAATAATCAATATTATTTGATATTAACAAAATATTATACACATTCAATTAAAAATATAATTATTAATTTTTAGTATTTAATTATTTAAACTATAATTTCATTAAAATTATATAATAATATAAATAAAAATAAATAAATATTAAGGAAAATTCGTGAATTGTACGGGTGTAAGTTAGTAGGAGTAAAATCGTGAATAAATGAGTAGTCACCCGCGCATTACTTAGATGTAAAATTAACCTTTAATATAACTCTAGATTTTCATTAAAATTATATAATAATATTAATATTAACGAAAATTTGTGAATAGTATAGGTTTAAGTTAGTATGAGTAAATCGTGAATAAATGAATAAGTTATGATGACCTCTTCCAAGTAATTTATCAATTAATTAATACTCTCTCTTTTTTTCTCAGCGTCGTCTCTCTCTTAAACTCCATAGCAGTCGGGGCTTTCATCGGTTTTATCCGATGAATAGCCCCCAAATCATTTTTATTTATTTTGTTTCCTTCAATAATCTTCCTCTTCGGAGAAGAATTTCTATCCTTTTAATTGGGTTTGGTTTGTTTTTCTCGATCTAAATCATCTGAACTTCCGGTTTACTTTATTCTTCGATTCAAGCGGAGTTTATTAGATTCGAGAGTTAATCACCTATCATGGGGTTTCGATTGTCAGATCTAAGTTTTTTGGATTTTCATTTGTTTTTCACTCTTCTTTTATTTCAGTTTTCGTCTTAGAATTTCAGATTATTTTCTCTCCTTGATGAGATGTTTGTTTTTGCTTCTTAATTGTAAGCGGGGGTCTTGATTTAGTAATGAAATTTGGTATGGTATCGCAGTTCTGGTCGATATCTCAAATGATAGTTCCATTGAGACATGATGAAGAGAATACTAGTAATTCAACGAGAATTCATGAGGTGGGTATTTGTATTTATACATACATTTTTTTCAAAAAATCGTTTAACTGTGTATTCATGAGAACAGGCGATTACAATTTACTGTTTGTTTGACTCAATCATCGGTATAGATGCCGTATCACTTTTTATTATTGAATTAACCCCTTTGTTTTTTTAAAAAAATTGAATAGTCACCTTGTTATAGCTGATTTTTTGTATTAGTAATTTTTGGATAAAATCAAGTTAATTGAACTAAAAGCAAGGACGGCACAGGAGCAGGCTTTTGATTAAGCGCGTACCCTTCGCCCGTGAACAGTGGGCGCGCCTTCAAGTGACAGACGTCCTCAGTGATGATTTTGTCCTTTGTCCATAGAGAAAGGGTGCGCCCTCTCTTCGTGGACATATTGTTGACTTTGTCCAAAAATTCAGGGATATGCTCGAGGAATATACTCCGTGATTTCAAGAAGAAGGTGGATGATTTTTGCTAACGTATTTCTTGCAGGTATCTGTTGAAGAACTCCTTCCTAAGATGCAACTTTAGGAAGGCGGTGTCCGTGGTCAGAGACCTCCAGGGGTATGCCTGGACTGAACNACGGGTGTCCTCGTTGGGGATGTGGGGTGAACTTTGGTGTGTGCTTTGGGAGCTCTGTCTCTGTAGTCAACGGGTGTCCTCGTTGGGAGACTTTGGAGTATCCCGCACTTTGCACCCAAAAGCTTGGGATCACCTGTCATTTGGTGGGGGCTTCTCATTCGGGGGACAAGAATGCGTCCAACATTTGGGGTAAGTCATGGCTATACCTACGTCCAAGAAATAGAGAAACAGCTGGTAGCGGAGGGTTATCCTTGGCCAGGGAGATGCCTCATCCGTGAAGTCTCGAAACCTTAGACGAGCCTTGGGCCTTAGTGACTAAGCCTCATCGGCGGACATTCCTAAAGCTAGTCGATGATGGTTCCCGGAAGCTTCTCTTCTAGGCCTCGGGATGGGAAGCCTAAAAAGCCCATTTAGGTTTCTTGTCCTCCAATAACTACGTTGGCTTGATCCCCTATAAATAGGGATACGTAGGCAAATTGTAAGGGGTAAGAAGTTGAGAGCGCAAAGGAGCCACAACTTACCCTAAGCAATCTCAGCCACCAATTACAAACAACCACCACACTCCGCTCAATTTTCTGGCGAAGATCCACCGTCATAGATCTAGATTCCAGCGACGTACCTCAGATTTTGTTGTTACCAAATTCCTCCGTTAACAAATTGGCGCTAGAAGGAGGGGCTGATCAAGATCATAATCTCAGGAGGAAGAAATGTCTCACCATCATGATGATGGATCTTACGAAGAAGATGACTATGATTCCGAGAAAAGTGCCGGGTGTGGCACAGAAAATTCAAATTTGCCCAGAACTCCGGCATTCGGTGGATGTCCATCGATTGTCATCAGCAACGCAGATCTGATGGAACAATTGTATCGCATGGGGGATGCCTTAAATAGCTTTGATTCAAGGTTATCCACCATGGAGCGGCAGAGATCAAGGAAGGGTCTTAGTCGCTCTTGCACTGGCGGAGCAACGGAGAAAGCTCCGACGGTTGAAGAAAGTACCCAAAGGAATCAGGTTCAGATCGATGGCGGAGCAAATCAGATCACTCCGCTGCGGTTGGAATACTCTGACCAAATGAATCCAATTGTTGAACTCCCAGATGATGATCCAGACGGGCGTCAAAAGGTTAACACTGAAACTCGGGTGGTTCTCCATCCGCACAAATCTGGCCGAACTTTGGAGGAGCATCAACATGATGACAATCTTTTAACTGATGCAAGGTAAGAACCGGACGAAACTCACCGCCCAGAAAATCCTCCGACTGATGAAAGAAGGGATTTAACAGCCCTTAAGGAAAGGCTTGAAATACGCCTGAAGGATGACGATCTAAGGATACTTATTCTGGAATGGCAAAAGGAAGAAGCTAATGGAAAGATGGAACCTCGTGACTCTACGCGTGTGCCCCCTAACTCAAAGGTGGATGTTAGGATGAGACACCGCGAGCGCGAGCAAGCTCCTCCGAGGGATTACGGAAGATACCACGGATACTCTGGCAGATATGATCGAGATTGCAGAGATCATCGGTATGGAAGATATTCTGGAAGATACTTCTCCCGAGGAAGACGCTCGGACATACCCTCTGGAAGAGGAAGGTATGAATCTCGTTTCCGAGATAGACAAAACAACCAAGGTCATTTGAATCAAACTCTACATCAACAAACCCAGACTCAGGGAGAAGTTCAAACTCAAATCTAAGGAGGGACTCCGACAAACTTGGAGCAAGGTAGAACTACAATTCAAGGCAATATTCCACCCCAAGGCGAAGGACAGACCAACGGCCAAGTGAATCAACAACCTCTGCCTCAGGGGGGTGGCCAAGTGAATCAGCAACCTCCGCCTCAGGGGGGTGGCCAGGTGAATCAACAACCTCCGCCTCTGGGAGGTGACCAAGCAAATCAAGGGACTCCGCCTAATATTCAGACAACTCAAGCTCAAGGGACTCCGCCTAATATTCAGAATGTTCCTGGAGTCGGGACTTTTAATGTGGACGATTTGAAAAAATTATTATCTCACTTGGAAGGAGGGAAAGTCACAGCAACAGTCCAAGCTCCATCACCTTTCTCAGCCACAGTAAGGGAAGCTCAACTACCTGCTGGATATCGGAATACAACAATTGATTTGCGTTTCCATGGGAATGCTGATCCAGTAGAATTCTTGGGGAGATTCAATATCGAGATGGATGTTTATCAAGTTCCCGACTTGGCAAGGTGTCGACTCTTAGCAGCAACTTTCGGGGAAAGTGCTCAACAATGGTTCCAAAGACTTGGCCCGGAAGTGATTACCTCATGGGATCAGATGAAGACTTTGTTCTTGAATAAATTTCATGCGGCAGTGAAGTATGCCCCATCGGTCACTACCTTAGCAAATGTCAGGCAGAAGGAATGAGAAAGCTTGACTTCTTATTTTAAAAGATTTAATTCTAAGTCGACTATGGTGAGAGGGGCAACAGATGAAGCCTTGAAGAGCTTTTTAAGAGCAGGACTTCGGGTCGGTACGGATTTTTGGAAGCATCTCCAAGGGAAAGACCCAGCAACATTGGCAGATGTCTTTACCCAGGCGGAGTCATTCAAAGTGGTTGAACAATCTTTGGCGGATAACAGAAACTCTGATTCCCAGGGGAAAGGGAAGCCAAAGAAGAGAGATAGGTCACTCAGTCCTAGATACTACAAAGATAACCGAAGTCCAAACAGGGTGCATGCCACGGATAATAGGAGAGAATGAAGTCCTCCTTCCAACTATGAACGAAGGCATAGTAACTATACTCCATTGGCAGCATCTATCGAGCACATATTTGAAGTAAACAAAAACAAAGGAATCTTCCGGAAACCAGCTCCTTTGTCTCAATGGCAGAGCAAGGACAAGAAGAAATATTGTGAGTACCACGAATCTTCCGGACATAACACTTACGAATGTCGACAACTGAAGGATGAGATTAAAGAATTGATCAAGGAAGGGTATTTCGGCGAATGGATAGTGAAGGAGGTAAAAAAGCGTAAAGATGATTCCGACAGAGGCAGGGACGGAGGTTGAACATCGAGAAACGAAGCCAATGAAAAGCTAGAAGATATGAAATTTGTAAGAGCATGAAGCATCCACACTATTTTTGGAGGAGATCCTACTGTTAGAGAAACTAACAGAGCTTTGGGAAAATATGCAAGAGAAGCAAGATATAGGCCTCTAACCAATATGAATCGATTGGATCTCAGGCAGCCAAAGATGTTCAAAGGGGAATCTGCGGATATAACTTTCACTGAGGAGGATGCCAGGTGGGTGCACCATCCTCATAATGATACCTTAGTGGTTGCCATGTAAATAGGATCAATGAATGTCCACCGAGTCTTTTTTGACAACTGAATTTCAACCAATATTCTCTACTATAGCACATACAAAAGGTTGGGACTTCCAGATAGTGATATGACGGTAGAAGATGCATGGATCTATGGCTTCACTGAAGAAGCAGTAAGAGTAATGGGAGCAATCAGATTGCCCGTGACCTTGGGAGAGGGAGTTCTTTCAGCAACTCAATTGATGGAGCTCAAAGTGTTAGATCAGGAATCCATGCATAACGCCTTGGTCGGATGACCTTTGTTGAAGAAGATGAAAGTAGTTACTTCTATCTATCATCTGATGCTCAAATTCCCTACTCCAAATGGAATAGGTTGTGTAAAAGGGTCCCAGTATGATTCTCGAGAATGCTATCACCAAGCCATCAAAGGCTTCAAAAAGAAGAAAAGTGGAAAGACAGAATCGTCCGAGGGAGATTCTGAAGCTCTACTGACAAAGCCCAGAGGCGAGATACATGCACATTACTTTGTCGATGAAGTAGAAGAGGAGTGTACTCAAACAACAAATTTGCCAACCTTAATGTTGGAAGATGCACCAAGAATTGAAGACATTGAAGAAATTGAAGGACGAGACAAAAACGAGATTATGCAGCTTGAGGTTGAAGAGAATATGCCCAAGGGAAAGGAAAAATCTATGCCAGGTCTGAGGAATATTTCAGGAAAAGGCAATGAGGGCGCGCCCTCTTTGGAAGATACATTAGTTGAAGACCCTCGGAGTTTTGACTTCGATTTGGATCCACGGATTCCTTTGCCGACAGAAAAGACAGGACCGGCAGACGACACAATCTCTATTTTGGTGGATGTCGAGAATCCCAGCAAGTTTTTAAAGATCGGTTCCCAACTTAATCCCGAGTTAAAGAAATTGATCACGGAATTTCTTGTGGCAAATCTTGATGTTTTCGCATGGAGTCACTCTGACATGGTTGGAATTGATCCGGATGTAATGTGTCACCATCTTAATATCTATCCAAACCGTAAAGGCATCAGACAGAAGAGGCGCCCGGTTAGCTGAGAAAGGGCCATTGCTTGAAAATAGGAAGTTGATAGTTTGCTAGAAGCTGGTTTAATTAAGGAGTCTTTCTACCCGGATTGGCTGGCAAATCCAGTTCTTGTGAAAAAGCCAAATGGGAAATGGAGAACGTGTGTGGATTTCACTGACCTAAATAAGGCTTGCCCTAAAGATAGTTTTCTTTTGCCACGAATTGACCAATTGGTGGATGCGACGGCAGGGCATGCATTGCTAAGTTTCATGGACGCATATTCGGGCTACAACCAAATACCTATGTATGGCCCAGATCAAGAACATACTTCCTTCATTACGGACAGAGGGTTGTACTGCTACATTGGAATGCCTTTTGGCCTTATCAACGCAGGTGCTACTTATCAGAGGTTGGTAAATATGATGTTCAAAGATCAGATTGGCAAGACTATGGAGGTATACATTGATGACATGCTCGTCAAGACAAAAGAGGCCAAGGAGCATGTCAAGCACTTGGAGGAAATGTTCAATATCCTGAGAAAATATCGGATGAAGCTGAATCCACAGAAGTGTGTGTTTGGGGTGGAGTCGGGCAAATTCCTCGGCTTCATTGTTAATCATAGAGGAATTGAAGCAAATCCGGCTAAGATCAAAGCTCTTCTAGACATGAAATCTCCGACGAGTGTAAAGCAGGTCCAAAGTCTTACCGGAAGGATTGCAGCGCTTAATCGTTTTGTCTCCAAGTCTTCAAATAAGTGCAAGGAATTTTTTAAAGCAATTAAAGGTGTCGGGAAGGATTTTGCGTGGAACCCTGAATGTGAAGAAGCCTTTCAAAAGATAAAGGGGCGGTTGGGAAAACATCCAATATTGGCAAAGCCTGTTGAGGGAGAAACTTTAATCTTGTATTTAGCCGTGTCGGAGTATTCCATTAGTGCAGTCTTGGTAAGGGAAGATGTCGGACAGCAGTCTCCGGTGTATTATGTGAGTAAAAGGTTAATTGATGCAGAGACTCGATATACAAGTATGGAAAAGTTGGTCTGTACCCTTATTTTGGCATCACGAAAGCTTCGCCCTTATTTCCAATCTCATAAGGTTGAAGTGAGAACGTCATATCCTCTTCGTCAGATCTTACACCGACCTGAGTCATCGGGTAGAATGTTAAAATGGGCTATTGAGTTAGGGCAATATGACGTGGAATACATGCCGCGAACAGCAATCAAAGGCCAAGCCTTGGCAGATTTCTTGTTAGAGTTTGATTCAGAGAGTGAGGAGAAGTCAATTGTCTTGGCCAACCCTTTTTTCCCTTCATCAGAGGCACACCTCCAAGGAGAAGCATTTCCTTATCCATGGTGGACCCTGCATGTAGATGGTGCAGTAAATAATGAGGGTGCAGGAGCTGGAATTGTCCTCATAACTCCTGAAGGGGATCACTTGATGAGTTCTATACATTTCAAATTTCGAGCTACGTATAATGATGCTGAGTACGAAGCTTTGATCAATGGATTGAAAATGGCTTTGGAAATGAGAGTTATCAACTTGATAGTTCAAAGTGATTCAGAATTGGTTGTCAACCAGGTCAATGGGGAGTTCCAAGCTAGGGGGGCGAGAACGCAGATATACATGAGGTACACTCAATGGCTAATTCAAAAGTTTGGCGAAGTAAGGCTTGAGTGTGTCCCAAGGGAGAAAAATAGCAATGCTGATGCTTTGGCAAAAATGGGATCTCAAAAGGAAGCAGTATTGCTTGGCGCTATACCGTTGGAAATTCAGGAAATTCCGAGCATACCAGAAATAGAGATCATGGAAGTTGAAGATGTTCCTGAGGAAACTTGGATGACTGCAATTCAAGATTACATCCGTAAATGGAGTTTACCAGCAGATAAAGTTGAGGCTCGTCGCCTTCGATATCAAGCAGCAAGGTATGTGGAGCATGATGGAATTCTCTACAAAAGGGGTTTCAGTCAGCCTCTGCTGTGATGTATAGATGGTGAAGATTGTAACTACATTTTGAGGGAAGTGCATGAAGGAATTTATGGAAATCACTCGGGGGTGGTTCTTCGGCTATGAAAATTCTGAGACAAGATTATTACTGGCCAACTATGAAGGAAGATGCTTTTAAGTTTACTCGACCTGGTGATCGTTGTCAACGCTTTGCTAATTACTAGGCCATCCCGACAACTTCTCTGACTTCTATGATGAGTCCATGGCCATTTGCAATGTGGGGAATAGACTTAATTGGAGAACTCCCCAAGGCAAAGGGAGGAGTCAAGTATACTATAGTTGCTGTGGATTATTTCACCAAGTGGGCAGAGGCTATGCCCTTAGCTTCAATCACTGCAAAGAAGATTAGAGATTTTGTGTTTAATTCGATTGTGTGCATATTTAGAATCGCATACAAGCTTGTATCTGATAATGGAAAACTATTTGACAGCAAGGAACTTAGGGAACTTTGTAATAACTTAGGTATTAAGAAAGACTTTGCTGCAGTATACCATCCACAAAGTAATGGACAAACTGAGGCCATCAATAAAATCATCAAACATACATTGAAAGCTAAGTTGGAGGAAAACAAGGGGAGCTGGCCTGAGGAGTTACCTATGGTGTTGTGGTCATATAACACTACTCGGCGATCGACACTGGAGAATCTCTGTTTGTGTTAACTTATGGATGCGAGGCAATGGTTCCGGTTGAAATTCAAACAGGGTCCCTTCGACGAGATCATTATTCTGAAGAAGAAGCTGAGGTCAATCAAATGATGCATTTAGACTTTTTGGAAGAATCAAGGAATAATTCACAACTAAGGTTGGCTTCGTATCAACAAAGAGTAGCGAGGTACTACAACAAGAAAGTTAAAGCAATACAATTGAAGGTTGGTGATTTGGTTCTAAGGAAGGTCATGCCAAACACAAAGATTTCTGCACATGGAGGGGCTAATTGGGAAGGCCCGTACAAAATAAAATCTATTTTGTGGTAAGGAACTTATCATCTTGAGGACTTGGATGGAAAGCTTATTCCACGGGCTTGGAATGCGGAGCATCTTCGGAAATATTATCAATAAAATGTGGCTTCGGCCCCTTATTTGTTATTATCAAAAATGGTTATGTCTGAATGCTAGACTAGTAGTGAATAAATTCCTCCTAGCCTAGGGGGGTAGTGCATGTACTGCCTTCCTTTAGAACTAGTTGAGGGGCTATTTTAATTTCTGAATCCCCAAAGAGCATAGTAGCCTTGGGACCAGTGTAATTTGTGCACCGGAGCGCTTTATTTATGAAGTTATAAAATTCCATGCATATTTTTGGATCCATCGAGTGTTTTCTAACAAGCTGCTTACAATAGATAGGGCGCGCCCTATGTGTTTGGAGTAATTTGAGAAAAGTGACTTCTACTTTCAAAAATGAAGTTTTATATTTATGAATCAAGTTTGGCAGAGATCAGATAAAAATAATTGTTTTCTTCTTACAAAGGTCTACATAGGGTGCGCCCTATGAATTTGTTACTTGTTAAAATTGAAAGATATTTGTGGCTGGATTTTCTTTTATTGCTATTGCAAATTCAAAGGATAAGATAAACATTGAAAGCCTGAAATAAGTTAGACATAAATAAAGCACAAGACATAAAAGCCTTGTAAAATAGCAGCCAAAAGATTGTCAAAAGATAACAATTTGCATGACATTAAAGGAAGGCCGACACTTCTTTAATTTAAGATAAAATTTTCAGGGCGCGTCCTGAGTTTCGGTAGGAATGATCTGAGTAGAAGGGGGGATTGTTTGAAGAGGAATAACACTTGCCCCGTCTGAAGGCGTGCCCAGAGTAGATGTGAGGGTTTTAGGAGGCTCGTCCTCGTTTTCGGTGGCAATCTGAGCTGGAGCTTCTTTTTCCAGAGCCTCTTCGCTTGAAGACGCGTCCTCAGTTTCTTCTTTCCCGAGCTCTACTCTTCGTTTCTTGATTAATTTGGCGTTGTCAACCTTAAATTGCTCAATCTCTGCCTTAGATTCTTCACCAAATTTCTCGAATGTATACTCAGGATCATTGGCTAGAAACCCAGTAAGATAAAAGTTGAAGCCCTTCTCAAAGTTATCATCCTCGATTCTTTGTTTCTCGTCAGGCCAACCATTCTTTTGTTCATTCTCCAAATACTCAAGGCGCGCCTTGAGGTTGCTTAGTTCAGATTCTTGTTTGTTGAATTTGTCGTTTAAGACATTTAGCATCTCCTCTTGATCTTTTATTTCTTTGTTGGCAAATGACAAGTCAGCTTCCTTAGCCTTGAATTCTTTCTGCCATTTGGATTCATTTTCTTTAAGCTTGCGTAAGAGGCTACTTTTTTCGCCTTCAAGTCTAGCCAGGCGCGCCCTATCAGTAATGTGCCTGTCAATGCTGTTCATCGAATGGATAAGTGACTGAGCTGATGCTTTGATAGAAGCTCTTGTTGCCTCTTCAAGATTCAAGGCCTCCCACTCTTTAACCTCTTCATTAGTAATGTACAAGGATGCCAAGTGGTTTAAAGCAGATTCTGAGGGCGTGTCTTCAGTCCTTTGCTTCTTACTTGCAACCTCAGTAAGATTTACCACCTCTTTTCTTTTTGGAATAGGAATGGCAGGGGAGATTATCTTTTTGGGTTCATTCTTCTTTGGAAGGCGCGCCTCATCTTTCTCATTCTTCTCAGAATTTTTTGGTTTTACTGAGCCAAATCCTTTGGGGATCCTCGGAGCCATGTCTATATATATATATATATATATATATATATATATAAACATGTTAGAATATGTTCATAAGGCATATAAAGATACATGTATAAGAGAACAGGGCGCGCCATAAGTAGATACCTTCTTCTCCACTATCATTTTTAGTAACATCTATGTATAAATCATCTATTTCGTTATCACTATTTACGTTAGATGAAGAGGGTAAGGGTTGGCCCCCTCGAAATCTTGTAAATTTACAACAACTACCAACTCGTTGAGAAAGAATCCCAACTTTTTTCAGGTTTTCTTCTGTAACAAGTGATTTCACCTTGAATTTTTCTTGAGAAATTTTGAGTATTTTTTCTGCAAGGGCTTTGGCTGCCCTATAGAGATGTTTTTGGGTTTGCTTATCTATAAAACATTTTGAGGTTAGAAGAATATATAAAAAAAGGAGGGAAATAACAGTAACAAAGAAGAGAAGGCGCGCCCTTACTTGGGTTGGTGTTGAACTCAATCCTTACTCTATCAACATCGTAAAGATAGAAATATGGCTCCTTTCAGTTTTTAACATGGGTGATTCTCCCATCAGAAAAGCCCATTTTATTGTGTTGTTTGTTGACTACTAGGTAGTAGTAACCATGGTCTGATTTCCTTAGGCTGTAAAAAAGCTAATTTCTTCCATTGTTGGAGGAGGAAATTCCAACTCTTGGTATAAGACAAAAAGAGCAAGAACCAGTTTGTAACTGTTTGGGGAAAGCTGTAAGGGCGCGACATCATACCACTCAATAATTTGTCTTAGAAAAGGATGTAGAGGCGCGCCCACCCCTAAAGAAATGAGTTTGGGTGATGTGACCATTCTTGGTATCCTAAAGTTTTTTCCAAAATTGAAATATATGGCCTCATCATACTTAATGGACGCGGCCATATTCCCTCCATATCGTAATACCTCATGTTCCAGCTAATTTCTTCGTCTGAGCATGTAGAAGACATTCCTACACATGCTAGTTCTCCAGTTGATTTCCTCATTCGTCTCTTTGCTGCTTCAGAACAAGCCTCATATGCTAGTTAAAGGGAATATGAGAAGGTTGAGGAGAGACCGAGAATCTAAGTGTGTCTTCATCAAAGAAGTTGGTCTCATCACGGGTCGAAGGCGCGCAAGGAGACGACGCGCCCTAGGGAAAATCATGAAGAGGTTGGTTGAAGAAAGGAGTCGAGGGACCTGCACCATCATTAAGATTAGGAGGCGCGCCCTTGTAAAAATCTCCCTTTAACTCATCAATCCAGTCTTCCAGTTCTGGATCAGTTATTAATGGCAATTTCTCTTTTCTAATGAGTTTCTTCTTACCCATCCTACTGCTTAGTGGGACATCATCAATTGTGGAATTTTCAGATGACATTGTATCTTTGTCTTTATACTCCTCAATAAGGCGCGCCTCTAATCTTAAGAATTCTAGTGTCCTATGAGAATCTGGCAATGTTGGAGAAATGGGAGAGATTTGGGGAGAATAGATTCCAAGACGTTTATTGAACTCCTTAAAAGGGTGGAAGGGAGAAGATGACGCGCCCTCGTTCTCCAGCTGCAACACAATAAGAGAAAATCTGAGGGCGCGTCCATAGATTTAAAAGAAGAAGAAGAAAAGATGAAATTGAAGGATTTTGGTCAAAAAATAAATAGGGCGCGCCCTATACAAATGGCTGTTTAAAGCGCGTTTATGGAGTATTTGTTCAGCCGGTGACGATTTATCTTCTAAAAACAAATTCTTTTACTTGTTTTTAAAAAAACTTTGGATCAAACACCTATACATACATATATACTTACACTATTAATGAAGAACATACAAGCATACAAATAAAAAAACTGAAATTGCAAGTGATTTATATGGCGGAATCGAAAATGGGGAAGAGTGTTACATACCTTTTTTAGTCTGGGGTTTGATCTATGGGTTTTGATTTCTGAAAGGAGTACAACTTGACCGGAAATAGAAAATTTTGGCAGCTACGGTACTGTTGATGAGAGAGAGGAGTAAAAAGTTAAATTGGAGAAGGGGAGAGCTATATATATAGTATAGCTGATAGTGCATGACAGCTGTGTCTCGTGATTTGTGTAAGAACGATTAGCATTCGTGATGGCGCGCCGGATGTTCTTATAATGAAGGCGCGCCCTTTGATTGTGAATATTAGAAGTTTGTGATAGATTTTATGTTTTATCTTTAATTTCCCATAAAATCGGGGGTAGTTGTTATAGCTGATTTTTGGTATTATTGATTTTTGGATAAAATCAGGTTAATTGAACTAAGATTAAGCAAGGACGACACAGGAGCAGGCTTTTGATTAAGCGCGTACCCTTCGCCCGTGAACAGTTGGCGCGCCTTCAAGTGACAGACGTCCTCAGTGATAATTTTGTCCTTTGTCCATAGAGAAAGGGCGCGCCCTCTCTTCGTGGACATATTGTTGACTTTGTCCAAAAATTCATGGATATGCTCGAGGAATATACTTCGTGATTTCAGGAAGAAGGTGGATGATTTTTGCTAACGTATTTCTTGTAGGTATCTG
>PHNY01295481.1:0-10809 GCA_003724115.2 Anethum foeniculum | reverse complement strand
TGTAGCAATGCCACGTATCAAGGGAAGTGACCGTTTGATTGACATGCAACGGCTGTGATTTGGTTTATGTCGATGAGATTTTATCAGGAACTGCAAGAGAACTGTAGAACAAGTGGTGAGTTAGTGTGTACGAGTGTGCGTGTGTGTGTGAGAGAGAGTATTATAAAGATTTCATTTCTGCTGCAACCAGAACCAGCTGTTGTAGAGAGAGAAACAAAAGAATGGAGTATAAATTAAAGATACATACATATTTATATATTTTGTACGAGAGTGTCTTAAATTGAGGTTGCAGAGCAGGGGGCAGCAGGATCCATGGCGGCGTTTGCAGGTGCAGTAACTTTAATGCATCAAACAAAATCACAGAATTGAATTGAAGAAAGTGAAGGAAATATAAAGTCTTGAGTAAGAAAAAGCTAGGGGAATTAATTGATACATAGTGATATGTATCTTCTTAATGTCCTTGCCCTACCCCAAAAATAAAAACTAAATATTTAGTAAATCTTCATTTTTGTCCTTCAAAAGCTGCAAATTATACATATTCCCAAATATAGCAAAACCCCATTAATTAAATTCATAGATCCAAGCTACCCCATAAGATAGTTTGAGAAGAATTTTTGGTTATGGATTCTCTGTGCATCAGCAGCATAAAAAAATGTCTGGATATTTCTCACTAGCTGGAAGAGATCAGCAACAACAAGAAGAACAGCACAACAATAACAGCTTATATTTGTTTCGAAACGAAGAGATCTACGACAAGAATTTCGAGCTATGGCAACAATCTTATCAGTCAAGTCATCAACCAAAACCACCTCTCCATCAGCTCCAAGATCAGGTGGATCTTTCACTTTTGGGATCTTCTAATAATCCTCCTGCTAATAGGAATCTTGTAAGAAGAAATGATGAGCAGTGTTTAGTTTATGATAGTGATAGGGTTAATTATAACAGGTTTGGGATGATGAGGCCATATAATAATAGTGGTAGTAGTAGCAGCGGTACTATAAGTTGCCAAGATTGTGGTAACCAAGCAAAGAAAGATTGTATATACATGAGATGCAGGACTTGTTGTAAGAGCCAAGGGTTTCAGTGTCAAACCCATGTTAAGAGCACTTGGGTTCCTGCTGCTAAACGCCGAGAGAGACAACAACAATTGATTCTTGGCTCTTCCCCTAATTCCTTACAACTTCAAGACCCGCAGCAGCAACAAAATCAACAGCTAAGTTTGATGAGAGAGACTCCTAAAAGACAAAGAGAGAATCCTTTGGCTTGCACACGTCTCCCCACCCACACATCAGGTCTCTCTCTCTCTCTCCCTCTCCCTCCCTCTCTCTCTCTCTCTCCCTCTCCCTCTCCCTCTCCCTCTCCCTCTCCCTCTCCCTCTCCCTCTCCCTCTCCCTCTCTCTCCCTCTCCTTCTCCCTCTCCATCTCCCTCTCCCGCGCTCTCTCTCTCTCTCTATGTGCCCTAAGTATGACCTTATTTTCATTTCTTGTTTGAAGATTATATTTTGATGTGGTTTGTGATTAGGGTTAGAAGTGAATCCTTTTCCGGCTGAAGTGAACTCTCCGGCAGTGTTTCGTTGCGTAAGAGTTAGCGCGGTGGATGAGACGGATGAGCAGTATGCTTATCAAACAGCAGTCAACATTGGAGGCCATGTCTTTAAGGGCCTTCTCTACGATCAAGGTCCAGAAAGTAGTAGCCGTTATGGTGTTGTGGGTGATAGCTTCTCCGGCGCCGTTCAACAGCCACTTAACCTAATAACTTCCGGGACTTCCACCGGAGCAGCCACAACAAGCAATCCACCTGGTGTTACTTGGATGGACTCCTCCACTTATCCAACTCCACTCAATGCTTTCATGGCCGGTACTCAATTTTTTCCACCACCAAGATCATGAAAAAAAAAAAATACACTAATTTCCCAAGTCCCACCCCCTCCCCTCTACATCTATATATATATTCTAACAACATTCTCATTTTGTCCTCGGAGTTGTTTATATTACTTGTTTTTCATTCCTTGTGATGATGATGTTCTAGTATTAGTTAGTAGCTAGCTAGAGGCTCTAGCTAGAGATGGTAAACGTCTGGAACAAACAACGGAAGATTAGATGTTGATCTTTGACTATTGTTCAAGTTTCAGATTAAAATATTGGTTTCAATTATATATGAATGTTGGTCTTTCAACACCCTAGCTATATTTGTTACTTATGAATTATGTGATATTATGGATGAGTCTTTAATTGTGTTTTTCCCAGGGAGAGTTGTATGCTACATTTGGATATGTGCTCACTATGAGTAATTAGCGAGTAGCTGTCTTCATTGATTCAACATTATTATGGAGCTCAGTTTTGATTGATTCGATTTGATTTTCAATCCTACTTTTTGGGTTGGTTTTTTGAACTCAATGCTGCTTTTTCCCAGTTCATCCGTTTAGTTGCCGGACATTTATGTGATTAGATTGCTAGGTTTCGTGTCTTGCCTCGACTCCAGATTGTACTAGTTGTCATTATATAATACTACTAGTATGTGTTTGAAGAATGAAAAATTACTTAAAAAGGGTTCTGGAATTAATTATGTTCTTTCGTGAAAGCTTTTCATGCACTCCAATTAAGTAGATCCATGATATCGATGGATGGATTATCTTTATTTCGATTTTAATATATATAATAATCTCTAAAACATCAACAAACAAACTAATAATCTCACTAACATTGTATTAGTATATATGATTTACAGTTACAATAATGCAAATTACAATATCTGTAATTGTGTAATATAAGTTAACTAATCAAAATTTACAAGCTAACTTAGTTTTATATGTACATTAAACATATATTAGATTTTATGGTATTAAACATATATACGAAATATACGTGCACTGAAAATTTTATGTCCTGCAATATATGTACTTCGGCTTTTGTTGATGAAAGTATGAGAGATTAGATATTAATCTCTCTCTTCGAAAAAAGGTCAATGAAATGGACATGCATGAATGTGACTATGGAAAAAGAGAAACTGGCAATGCTAATAACTGGCTGCAAATCTTATTGCCTCTGCAAGTATGAATGTACATGTGATCATGGGAGTATCGTAAACACATAGTTACGTTTTTGTGTGTGTGGACATTAAGGAACAACAGTGATGAGTTAATTATATATATATATATAGGCTAAGGCCCATACTCCCCATCCATAGATTATAGATATCATAAGATTAAAGGCGTTTATATGGTAGCGTTTATAGACTACTAGATTTGGTGCATGTGAAAGAAGAACAAGATGATTTAGAATCTTTCCCTAGTTTTCAAGTTTTCTGATACATAACAACTACTCCATCTCTTTAGCGGATTGCGACCTTACATTATTAACTGATTTATTGTACAATTTTTTTTGACATTTTTTTGTACGACATTTCTTTAAAGCTTCATCTGGTATGTGTAACACATATTAGGTCTAAAGTTTTATGCATATGACCTATTTCTATTGGTATCTTAAAATTTTCACGATATAATATATCAGTGCTTCTAAGAGCATCTCCAATGCTAAAATGTATAATGGTTGGCTATCATCAGTATAAAATTTTAGCTAACGGGTTAAATATATACTCCAATGATATATATTATCTAGCATTTTGATAATGTAAAATTATATCTAAGAGCTTTATTAATCAGACAAATATAGTCACATGATTGTCTATATTTTTTTACTAAGAAGATACTACAGAATTAGAATGCAATTACATATTCTTTAAAAGTGCCACATGTATAATATCTAGATTATTTAGTTAAGAGTCTTCTAGCATTGGAGATGCTCTAACCATCTGCCAATAATTAAAGATGAAACAAGAATGAAAATTTGCCATACCTTTGGTGTAGGTCAATTAGTTTATTAGATTAATAGCGGAATCAATCTCTATTACACATCAAATGTAGCTGGCTTAATTTGGATGAGACCATTTAGAGCCTCTGCAAAGGGATTACATGGCTAACTTAAATGTTAAATTTAGCCAACTCCATGGTTGGTTGTGACCTGGTTCTTCATGTTGTCTAGTTTCAC
The DNA here is from genome assembly GCA_003724115.2 of Anethum foeniculum. Classification (NCBI taxonomy): domain Eukaryota; kingdom Viridiplantae; phylum Streptophyta; class Magnoliopsida; order Apiales; family Apiaceae; genus Anethum; species Anethum foeniculum. Next base: position 6,762 of record PHNY01295481.1, on the reverse strand, counting down.
TAGCTAGTTAAACGTGCCTAGTCTCTTTCATTAGCTATTTCAACTTTTAAATCATTCTTATTCTTATCTCTTTTCTATTGTATTTTCTTTCTACTTTTTTCGTTTCTTCTTCGATTTTATTTACTTTTGTTAATAAGATAATAAGTTGCTTGGAACTAGATATAAATTTATAAGCTATCTAAGTTAGACTAATCAATAGTTTAGAGTATTATAAAGAGTCAAATAAATGGTCTCCCTCGGAGATGCTAACTTAACTAAATTATAATTATTTGAAATTTTATTAAATTTATGGTATTAGCTATGATTAGTTATATTTAGAAATATTATTTTATTATAAATTTATAATTCTTATGTACATATACGAAAATTTTATATACAAAAATAAATTTGATTAATATTTTATGCAATACAAGTAAACATAAAATATATATTTAATGAAAAGATATTGGATCTAATAGCAATTTAATATAATTGAAAATATAATAACATATTTAAATATGACAAACAAATTGATAAATATTACTTATATATATTATAAAATATATAATTATATTATTTAACCTGTATTAGATTTATTAATAAATATGCAATGTATGTTAAAATAATCAATGAATTTTGTTAATAAAAAAAATATTTTTACACTTAATATTATATTAAATTAAAAATATTAAACATAAAATAATAATAATAATAATAATAATAATAATAATAATAATAATAATAATAATAATAATAATATATTAAACGTATTGTAAATTTATGTATTTATATTTGTGGAGGGCTATATTTAAATAAGGCAAACGTGTTACTTTAGATATTGGCTACAGACTCGTATAAAAAAAATAAAATGAAAGATGTCTATTCTATCATTGATAGTGTGGGAGAGAGTAAGGCTGGGAGCTGTAATGTTAGTGTTGGCCTTAATCTTATGAAAACTGGTTTAAGCTATAACTTTATGGTCCTATTGTTGTATTTTACTTATTGTTTTGAAAACGCCTCTTTATTTTGAATTACATCTATAATCCGTGCAATGTAAAGGCATGTTATTTTTTTTGTAAATATGATGAGTAATTTTTGGGATGGGGTGAAGAACATATTAAAACTAAAACAACATTGTAATGGTATTTATTGTAATGATATTTATTGTTGTATACTGCCGAGGGCTGATAAGTAGAACAGTCGTTCTACCAGCTAGTATTATGCTGGAATACATGCATGTATTTAAAATTCTACATAATAATGAGTTATGATTATTATGCTTAATAATTATGCAACAATTAACAGATTTTATTAAATGAATGATTAGTTGAAATAAATATTACATATTATCATACTAAGTTTTAGTTTATAAAATAAATATGTATTTATTATAAATATATAATAATGAGTTAAATATAAATATGTATATTAATGACGTTAATTGAAATGAATAGATATTAATGGTTGAAAATAATATTTAATAAATATCAATGAAAGTATTAATAATTAAATTTTTGGTAGATATAAATATAAGTATTAATTATGTGATAATAAATGAGTATTAACGGTTAAAATTAATATTTTATGAATATTAAATAGAGCATTTATGATTAAATTTGCTCATTCAACCCATATATTGTGGTATTATATATAATATAGAATATAGATATAGATATAGATTAACATGAAATATTTAACGCTTTAGCCGAGAATTTATTTTTACATTTTACTTAATCTAGAAATCTCATGGTTTGTTAAAAAAAAAAAAAAAAAAAAAATCTCATGGTAATATATTAACATAACACTAGTATTAATGATAACATTTTTTTTTATTCAATGTAAAATTTGAGTTAGACATTACAAAAATCCTCCTTTAAGAATCACAAAATTTTGTGATCCTGTAGTGTCTATTCATTTGCGAGACACGGCCCTCAGCAACATAACATCATGAAGGTATACTTCTGATATATGTCACCAGACATATATGTATGTTTGGGAGAATTAACTGATAAATAAATATATAAAAAAGAGAGAAAATTAGAATAAGAGATAAGTACTTTATATAATTAATAATTAAATAATAATAAAAGAATCTCTCCTAAACAAGAAAACTATTATATTAATAAAACTATCCAATAAAAATAAATATTATATAGGTTAACATTTACATTTTGGGAGAACTGACTAGACTGGCGCCTATACATTGGATATTATTACATCTCTGTATACAAATCTAGGCAGACTTGGATGAAAATCATATCATCAAGGAGATACAATGCATCGCCCTTTCTTAAATGAAACTCATCATTTGTTTGATATATCTTATAAGTAATTTATAAATTAAAAATATATTATTTTTTCAAATTATAAAAATTTATAAGATATCACAAACAGGCGAAAGCTAAATATTTTATACTGTAATGCTAAATGATTGTAAGAAACTTGATTTGAGTAGAAAAAGTTCTACCAAACCAAACATATCTGGGATATGGGGGTAAGATGAGATGTACACAGATCATGCACTTATTTTTGGAGGCTGTTTCTGTAATGACCTCCGGCTTACTGCACATATAATGTTTCTGTAAATACTTCCGACTTACTGCACATATAATAAAATAGCCTGTGTATAAATATTTACATGTGTGTGGAGTGCAATACACACAAGGTAAAAAATAACAATAAATCAAAATATACCTACATTATAAAATCAAGTACTAGTTTTAACAAGTATAAATTTGATCACATAATTTATGAAATGATGAATACAATACCTAAGCTCATGATATTTTTCATATGGGACTTACCTATATACATTTCCCGGCCAAATCAATTCCAATAACCGAAACAATCTGTATAGTGTCTGTTGAAACTCTTAAATCCAGAAGTTGATCATCCAAATGATCTTTTGACTTTTGATCTCCACAACATTGAAAACCAACCATCAAAACCATGTCTACTTCATTGTCATCATCCGCATCAATTTCATAAGCATATTTTCGGTACATATTCACCAATTCAAATTCACAACCCACTTACTGAATTGGCATAACCCATTTTTCTCAGAGGCATTGTTCATTGTGCTTGTAAAAATGTGTGTATGGATAATGAAACAATACATAAAAGTGAATAAAATAAAGGAAGAAGAAGATGAGATGATAGAGAAAAACGGTTACAAAATTGAAACCGCTAGGAACGAGACTACCGATTCTATCCCTCCAGTGTAATTTGTGACTCATATCTGTTGCACTTAAATACTGTAGAGTTAATATGCAAGTACTCCACTGATAACTCGGAAAAGATGAACGTACACTGTCCAGCAAAGAGTAGCTTCTCTACTGCCTACCGTACATGATTTCCAGCCTGGCTTCTCCAGGAGTGTGTGTTCTGTACTGTGTACACCCCCACACACACACCCTTCACACATTTTCTGAAAAACACGGCTGTTGATGAACGGCTCAATCTAATAGGTTCAATTTTATATAATTAGAGAAACCAGTGTGTAGTTGAATTAATGTGGAACAGCAAACCTTCTTAATTTACATCAATCTAGTCCCTGGAGTGCTATACATTTGTGTTGGAGAAGCTGTTGCTGATTAAATACGATTTTGGTTACGAACACTTAGCATATAAGAAAATTAAATGTATGTGTATAATAAATATATAGGTAAAATGATGATGCATTTTACAAGACTTCAAATTTTTTTTTCTGGAGTCATCTCGATACCAAAACGATATGTTTAATTAATTGAATACGATTTTTGTTACTAGCAGTTATTGCAGATAAGAAAAATGTTTCATTTCTTCCAAATCAAACTAATTGGCCTATTTGACGTAAATATCAATCCAATTTTAATTAGTTTTATTACAAAAAAACTCAAATAACCCAGTTATTTTGAGGCGAGAGAGTACATATATATTTAAGTTAAAAGAATGGGTAAAAAGATGACATAAAATCATTACTGAAGTTGTTTCTATTAGGAAACAATCTGCTTATTTGAAGGCACCAGATATATTTACTAATCCGTGCAGACTAACTGAGAACTGGATTTCTGGGACAAGAATTCCTTTGTCTCCCACAATCTATGTGAAATACTTGCCTTTTTGTTCCCTCAAGATTGATGTTTTGTATACCAATTAAATAATTTGCATGTTCATATCTCATTCAAATAATTCAAATCAAAGTTTCTTCTTCTTTTACAAATATAAATCTGACACTTGTGCTATTGAACAGAGAGAATGTTTTTTCTTCATAAATCATAAATACTCCCTTTAAAGCCATTTCTTTTTGCAAACAAAGGGAGAGTTGGTATAGTGGTTGAGCTCTTGTCCCTTTTGTAGAAGGTCAAAAGTTCCACTTTGGTGTGTAATTAATTTAGGAGTCTAGTTCATTCCATTTACATACCTAATGCTTATTTAATGATATAGGTTGTGGTTATCAAAACAAAATATTGTGAAAAGTGTATAGAAATTACGAGCTAGCTAGATATATAGTACTCTTGGTAATTGGTTTATAATTTTCTTTCTAAACAACTTGGAGTTCTTAATCACGTAGAAGAGTTCAGAGTTACTAATATATAGCAGCTAGCTAGTGTGTGGATTGTTGAAGCAGGCAAGAAAGACTGCAGGGGCGTGGGAATCTAGCTATGGGGTAAATATTGTTTGTATACATCTCGCTCAAGCTAGCCTGCTGTGATTGTTCATGCATTGTTGTGCACAAGTGTGGTCCATTTTCCAGCTTTTTTAATTGCATTATTCCTTTCTTTGATCCCTATGACGCCCCTCTAATTCTTTGTGTTTACCTATGTACGTATTTCAATTATTTCATCTCTCAATTCCTGATGCTCAACTCTACCTCTCTTTTTAGCTAAGCCTCAACTCTACCTCTCTGCATCTCTTGATTATTTGCTTTTCCTTTCTTGGTGTTGATTAAGATTTATGGATATCTGTTTCACGAAATGCCTGTCTTTTTTTAAGATTGATAATCTTTTAGGAAATCATAATGACTGATGAGACTACATCTAACTAACGAGTCTATTAACATCTACTCCCTCCGTCCCCCTGAGTAGTATATATTGGGGGACGAGGGCTCGGCACGCATTTTAACGCTCATTTATAACATTACTTCATAAATAATTTTAAATTTTTTCTTTTTCTAAATATAAGTTTAACACTTGAAGTTTAATTCAAAAAAAGAAAATTTTAAAAATGAATTACAGAATCATACTTTATATTCACCTTAAAATGGGTGTCGAACATTGAAAAAATTATGTATACAATTCAGAGGGACAGGGGAAATATACTTATATACTAAACTATACGGTAATAAGCAAAACATGATATAATTGTTGGTAGTGTGGTCAACCATAGAAGGAATAGTAATCGATAGATCTTTAGTAAATAAATCACAGCCGTTAGATCTATACTTAAGAATATTCTCTATTTATGTTATTTTACCAAAAACTGGGTTCGATTCCTCACAACAACATTATTAAAAATATTCTCTATTTATGCTTTCAAAAAAAAAAATATTCTCTATTTATGCTATTTTACCAAAGACCAAAGTTCGATTCCTCATAACAACAATATTAAAAATATTCTCTATTTATGCTATTTATGGTTCTTTATAACGATCTTTTACCAAAATTATTTCTACTGCAAAAATAAACAGTTTATATGACACTGAAATGTAGATAAAAAAAAATTGATTAAGATCAGCTCACAAGTTTAACAAAAAGAGATCTAACAATCTTAATTTATACTATATAAATATCAATGTATATATAAAAAAATTACAAAACAAGACTAACCTCGCTCGTGCTTCGCACGGGTTATAAGCTAATATATATTAATTTATTATTATAGGAAAATAAAAGAGTTATCTTTATTATTATTTGCTCATGCCTAGCTTATGCAATTCACGGCTTATTTTATACATATTTTTTAATAAAATTTATAATAATTGTATATAATATTTATTTTTTATTTAGTTCTTTTAATAAATTAATATTTACTAACTTTTAATATGAATACCAAATCAACAAAATAGCCCATTATGAGGTAGCATGGTCCTAGATACACATATCTAGACCGACGGCCCAAAATGCCTCCTTATTACAATAACTGAGATGCCGTATTTCTTTACCCAAAACACACATTACTTGATGTCCAGAATTTCGTTCACGAATTACTGCATCAAAATGAATACGGCTTTCTAATTATCGTATTATGCTAAATATGGCTCATCTATTACTACATAATGACATCGTGTTAGTCGTAAATTGATGTAGATTGTAGTAGGACGAATTAACAGATTTGGGAGGTATTTCGGGCATTTTCCCTGCACTGAGGTATTTAGGGTACTGTATTTTCAATTTGGGGTATTTAGGACCATCACCCACTATTGTATACGGAGGGAATTAGACCTTGGTCCGTCCTCTATAGTGATAGATGAGAAAATATATGATATAATTATTAGAGAAGTAAGGAGGGTTACTTATGATATTACTTTCCTTTATTATTAATTAGGGATTGGCTACATAAACAAAGAAAATTTCCTTCTATATGCACTTTCCAATTTTTATTTACAGTTATATGGTCTTGCAAATATATTTTCACTTATATAATACTCTCTCGAGTTTCGACAAAAAACTTCTAGAAATACGAACAATACCACGTCATATCCTTCTTCCCATCTTCTTCAGTTGTATCATTCAATCTATTTATTTCTTCCATTTCTCTGGTTCAAAACTTCCCTCTTATACACAAATACATATAAAAACACAC
>PHNY01295479.1:8115-21077 GCA_003724115.2 Anethum foeniculum | reverse complement strand
GCCAAAGTGATCGCTACCCACCATGTGTAATTGTAATTGTAAGTCGCACTAAGAAACCTAACATACATATAAAACAAGGTCAAGTTGCAAGTTTAATTATATGTTTGCAAACAGACTCAAATTTAAACTTAACAGCATAAGAAATACTACAACACATTAAACATAAGCATGAGAGATACTCATTAAAAAATTGAGGAAAAAAAATATTATCAACCTTTTTGTCACTCCTTTTCATGTTTTTGTTCTTCTTCTTTTCTCAATTCAACTTGATAATTTGGTCTCTAGTTTTCAAATAAATAAATTTGGTTTATCCAAATTATGTAACACAAGCTCAAAATCATATAACTTGTTTAAACAATGGTGAAATAAATTTGATCTTATATAAAATATATTCATCTTAAGAAACAAATATCATCCATTCTATCTCAATATTCATGTAAGTAGGCATAATGTATAACATATAAAATGAATCTTAGGATTGAATTCAGCTCAAACTGCTTCTAAAAGTAAAAAAAGTTCAAAGTTACTTTGTGTATTAATGATGCACAATTCTCAAGTTCGAATCCTTCCGACCCCTAATATTCTCATTAATTTGAAATGTTGTGATAGAGTTTACTTTAGTGGGCCTAAAGATAGTTAGTGATCCCGATATAATAATTGAAAATTGGACCAGACGCAAGGCCCAAAAAGGCATGAACCACCCAGTGATCCATATTTGGACCCAAAAAATTGGCTCTCTCATGTTAATGATATGGGATATGATCGTGGTGAGCCCAAATTAGTAAACCTTTGAGGGTCTAACTTGACATTGTGAATTTCAAGGATAAGTTTAATATCTTTTAAACTTCAAATACTAAATTGTTAATTTACAGAACTTAAGGTACCAAACTGCTGTACTTTTAAAAATATAGGAAAAGTTTAGTGATGTCCTCTTTTTGCATAGCAACAAGTTACACAAAAAATCTCAAGTGAGATGGTTGGAAACATAATTTGTATCCTGGTTGACAATCAGGATCCATATTTTGAATTTTATGATCCGCGGTTGTGATGGTTAATTGAAAACTCATGTTCACAAAAGGAAGTGGCAAGGATAATATTTTTCAATTTAACAACTACATCTAACGGTTCGAAAATAAAATACAATCATAATTAACAGCAAAAAAAAGTGTACGAATACTTCTGTATTTTATCATACGTTTTCACTTTATACTTAAATTAACTAATATTCCATTAACTTTATCCATGATATGTTTGAATTCTCACTTTCTTCCATTGTACTTTAAAATTTATATCAATTAAAAAGAGATTGAAAGAAGAGAAATTTATAAATATTCAAAGGATTGCAGATTACACATATCCATACAAAAGTCTTCAAGTAGTGATACGGTTCATTTTCCGCGAAAAGAAAAAGAATTCTCATGGTTACAACTAGAAACAAATAGATCATATATACTTAGGTTTCACTCTTCCATTATCAACACAGCTGAATTCAACATCATCCTCACTATGTATTATCATGTCAATGCCTACGTCAATGCGTACTCGCTCTTGGTTTAAACCGTAGCCTGAGACTTTTGGCATTTGTGGCAACTTGTGGACCTCGGGATTTGAGCAGCTCCACGTGTTGGCATAGCAAAGGTTTGTCCTCGAGCAAAATTTCTATGTAGTTCTGCCACAGATGGCTTAAATGAATTAGCATTAAGGAAGTGCCTAGTCTGATTTTCGTGTTTTTGTATTGAAGATGAAGATTTTATTATAAAATGTTATATAAATTTGTTTTTTTTTTTTTTTATTATTATTATTATTATTATTATTATTATTATTATTATTATTATTATTATACTATTGTTGTGCAATATATGTAATAAAATATTATCAAATATAAATACTTTAAGGTTTGTAATAAATTAGCAAACTACCATACTTCAAGTCAGGCACATTCATGAGGCATAGAATCTTATTTGGACTAGCTAGAGAAAAATAATAAAAATTAACAAAAAAAATAGTTTGAAACTATAAAAAGATAATACAAGACTATTGTTAAATTCCAAGTGTCTCAATTGCATCCAAAAAAATTTTATGAAGCACATGATTTCAAGTGATGCTTGACTTTTTCTTAGAGTTAAAAGCATCATTTTCTTCACTACTGTTCACCATCACTCTTGAGATGTGCTCCCAAAAAGTAGTAACGTCGAGATGGCTCACTGGTTTAGGAAAGACGTAGGACACTCTATCATGCACCATAGCCTCCCTCAATAATTCCATAGTTTGATTTTCATCAATGGCTGCATATGAATATATAACAAGAATGAATTTCGACCGCATAAAATGAGAAAATATAAAGGAAATTAAATGTAATATACATTAAATTGGTTGACAGCTTACACAGAATTGGAATTTTGTTCAAACGTAGATGCAAGGGACATGAGGGAGGTTGTGTCGTGATCCTTCTTTTATGGAGCATTTTCTTTATTGTTTACTGCAGGTAATCAAAAAATATATACAATGATAAATAAATAAAGAAAGTGTAATCAACTTAATGAATAGAAACTTTCAATCATGTAAAAGAATGAGATATGTACTCATTACGTGAATTTTGGATAATTATTTTTTATCAAACTGATAAAGTTTTTACGTCAAATTGAGACGGTCAATGAAAATCTCAATACATCCGGTATCAAAAATTGAACTTAAATCGCAGGAATCCATTCATTTTGATTATATTCGTAAACCAATTTTCATCGAAATCTAAGTTAACCCATGGTTTAAACACGAACTACAATAAAAATTTAATATATTATGTGTAGAAAAGTAAAACAAATTTGAAATTGAATCCTTTTGGATTTAAGAATATTAAGTTTACATCTAAGCAAATAAAATAATATATTCATCATATGTTCAATATTGTAATAACTTAATAGAAAGCTTACCAATTAAACTCGAACAATGTCATGATTCTATGTATTCTTCATAAAAGCAATGGAACATTGGTCTAGAGAAAATTATTGGGAAAGTTTTTATAGGGGGATTCAAAGGATGTGTAAATTGTGGGAAACTTCTAGATGCAAAAGTCTATGTTAAAAAAATATTTATACTAAATATAATAAGTTGAAGGGCATCAAATAATCATGAGACATCATATCAATATAAACACACAGAGCCAATATTTGTAAACCTGATTGTTTGTATAGAATGTAGAAGTGGTTATATTTACCGTAATTTGACAAAAGAACACACAAACATCTATCAAAACATCATCTTAATCGGGTAAATTGACTAATTTTGTGAAGAATTGTACGAGAAATGAAGAAATTTGGCCAGTGATGGAGAAAGCTTGAGAAATATTTGAATCAGAGAGAGCGGCTGAAATAGGTTTAAATCCTAAAAAATGGAAACTACACATTATATATAAGTATCATATTGTATCAACGCCTCAAATTGGTTGATCATTTCATATCTAACGATTGTTACTCAATCTGCGTTAAGGTCCGGTAGTTTTAAAAAAAGGTTTTGAATCAATATATTTGTATGTGTGTGTTAGCTCAAATGAACGATTCAAAATTTTATAAATATATCCTTAATATGATTATTCTAATCTCTAAAAAATATTTTTTTTGATAATCTTCGAATTTTAGATGGAATAAATATTAATTTGAAAATAGATTATAAAATGCAACAAATCAAATTAAGATTATACTAAATCCATCTTCAACATTTGAACATGTCTAGATCCATGCACAAAAAATTTAAAAAACATTTCATACATTTAGAATTTTGTATAAAACACATTTACCTAAAATATTAAGTACCATTCTTTGCATAAGGTCATGGGTTTAGTCCAACTTGAGGTACATATGCTACCAGAAATATGACCATTTATGATAGAGAACTTGCGATGCAATAATTAGGCATGCAACTTTTCGACAAAAGAAAACAAACCGTTATAAATTATTACGATGACGGAATACAAATTTGTCACAAGATTAATAAGACAAAATACAAAATTGTAGCAAGATTAATATTTTATTAATAAAATTGGGCATCAAAGGTCAAACAATAACAAAAACTCTATTATATCGTTCCAACAAAGAAATGACAACGTTTTGTGCCAATTTACGACTAAAACTTGTGACAGAAACGTTTAGCGCGACCAACTTAAGTTGTAAGTAAAATTTGTTATAAGTTGTCCATCCGGTAAATTCAACTTTTTCCCTAAAACTTCTATGGTAGACTAAAAGTTTCTCAAATTTTTAGAGTCTAATAACTTGCAGTGGATTCTGTTGTAATTTAGCACATGATTTTTGGTATTTCCATTTTAAAAATATATTCCAAAATCCAACTGTATTGAGATATTACAATTTTAATTATTTTTAAATATGAGATAGACTAATCTTGAAATAAAGAAAAGAATATATATTTTTGAAAAAGTATGAATAAAATAAAAGTTAAAAAAATGAAACACTTCAACTTATTTGACATGATTTTTGACTACATTCTGATTTCTTGAGTAGTTCACAACATTCGATATTTTTTTCACATAATCAAGTAATCAAGAATGTAGCACATAAAGTTTTAGGAGCTCCTAAATTTAGTATACAATACGATATAATAAAGTTGAAAGTCATATTAGCAATAACCAAATGTAAACTATGTATGTGCAAGTGTACATAATGGCAAACAAGTAATATAGTAGTAATACCAGTTAACGTACCTCAAGGACTGTATATTGGTATTAATCGCAAGTAATATTTAAAAATTTATTTATCGAGCACAAAAAGCGTTGAAGAATTTTGTAACTAAACTAATTAATAAAGACTAATTTACTTCCTCCCTAACACGTGAAAATTAGTAAAAGAGTTGCGTATAACTATAGCAATTCCATAAGTCACTAGTTAGAATTCAATGGTCATAGGTTTCTCTTGAACTCGCTATGGTACAAGTCCTATCAAATAAACTAACTTATGTCTATGTCAATTTACTTTTCAGAATATAATTAAGCACCAATTCACAAAGTTATGCATGATCACAATATATGTCTATACCGTAACCATATTATAATCAGAAGATATAAACATGCACCATTTAAGTTTTATGTCTATTAGCTATAACCCTCTAGGTATTATAATTAACTCGTTAACCTATTACATTTGATCATACAATAGCAAGTATTGGCATGAATATCACTTAAAGGAATAAACTGTAGAACTACACACAATACTCTTTAACAAAACATCAACAGTCTGATGCTAGGTTCCATAAAATCCCAACTTTAATAAAATTAGTTCATAATGAAAATCAAAAAAACATACAAGACTTAACAACACATATTCATGATGAAAATAATTAAGTAGAAAATTCTAAACACAAAGATGGAGAAAAACAATCCAAGTGAACGTCTTCAATGGTTGTATCTCCTTCCTCAAGCTTCTTCATTCTATTGTGCTTCTATCTTTTTCTTGTGCTCTAACTACCTTATTCAGATTAGGTCTGAATAATAAATATATTATATATAATAAAAGTATTTTTGATGAATTAATGCGAATACAAGGAGGTTTCACAATTAGAATTGAATTTCAGGAAAAAGGAAATTTGTAATTGACTTTTTGACTCTGATTTTGGGATAATTTAGCTGGACTTTGAATTCTATACCACTTCTGATTAAAGCTCTTCTCATAAGCTTTCCTTCAGCTGCTAAATCGTCTGAATCGGACTTCTGGAACTCCGGTTATGGCCTAAACAGTGTAGACTACGGAAGGAACAAAAAATCCAATTTTAAATCGAATTAAACTCCAAATATGATTTTTTAAAACTCCAAGCCTTCCTTTATTATAACTCCTTGATACCTACAATAAAACACTAATATTTATTTAATAAAATTTCAAATCAATACGAAATAACCAAACTATAGAGACAATATTAGAATAAATTGCACACTTATCACATCCCCACACTTAGCATTTTGCACATCCTCACTGAAAAGAAAATGAAAATAACTAAGTTATAACTACTACTACCACTTCCGTAGGTGATCACGGTTGCATTTGACATAAGCAACAAGCCCTTTAAACCTGAATTAGCCTTAGTGGATGAGTAAAGTCTCGTGAGGGTTTGTAGTAAAATTACCTACAAAATTCTAATTTTTTTTCCAACTACCAAGTCCCAAACATGAAATATATCATAGCACTCCATACATGCAAACTTAATGAGGTAATAGCTATTGGATGTCACATAATGTGATTCCTCAATTTTACACACAAACACAACTATTCAAATACGCACAAATAGTCTCAAAAGACAAAAAATAATCATGAACAACATTAAAGTCTCAATCAACAAGAAAACAACATGCTTTGGATGGAAAACAACCTAAAAAACACTCAAATCACACAAGTATTTACGTGTAACTGTATCACTCAAGTCTACTCAAATGCAGATGTGCTACCATAAGCTTGCTTGTTCACTGAAATCTTTGGACTTGGCGCATGTATAAATCAAAAGGTCTTTGTCAAGGGTTGTAAGGAGACTTAGGTGATGGGTACGATATCAAAGAAATAGGCTAATAAGTGACTAAACTTAATAACTAGCAGAGCATTTGATAACAAAATTTTCATGTATTACTAGTGAAACTGTTACCGTAAATGTCTGACTACTAATCTAAGGTTAAACTTTTTTTAATGTTAATATTAGTCTATTTTTGTGTAACCATAGACAAGATTGTGTATGTATGGTTACACTAAAATCAGTGTTACCATTGTCCTAATACAAACACTCACAAACAAACATGAATTTTTTTTTCTTTTATCTAAACACTTGAGATCAAACACATCAAGGCATCTTACTGGAGTAAAAAAAATAATAAATGAAATATAAATTTACAAAACTTACAAAAATCATGGATTGCCTCCCAATAAGCGCTTTTTCTTTAACTTCTTTGACTAGACATCATTCTCTATCAGGGTTCCACTAAATCAAGTGAGGTTTTGTCATGTACAACCTCACCTCCCAAATTATGCTTTAGTCGCTGTTCGTTCACCTGGAATGTTCCGCCTTGATTATCACGCAATTCCACAACTCCAAAGGGATGTACTCTTATAAATGTGAAAGGTCTAGACCATCTAGATTTCAACTTTCCAAGAAACTAATTTTGCCTCGAGTTGAAAAATAAGACTTATTGCACCACTTCAAATACTCGAGACTGAATATTTTTATCATGCCATTTCCATGTAAAGCTTACATTCTCATAGGAGAAGAATTGTAGTTCGTCCAACCCATCAAGTTGTAGCATTCTCTTTTCACGACCAAGTTGCATGTCAACATTTAGATTTTTAAGAGCCCAGTAAGCTTTTGGTTCAAGCTCAACTGGTAAATGACACGCCTTTCCAAAAACTAAGCAATATGGATACATGCCCAAAGGAGTTTTGTATGTTGTATGATAAACGCATCAAGCCTCATCTAACCTTGTAGACTAATCCTTTCGATTCGGATTCATAACTTTCTCAATAACACCCTTGATTTCTCTACTAGACAACACAGCTTGCCTATTAGTTTAAAGATGATATGCGGTAGCTACGTTGTGTCGCACATTATACTTAGACAAAGTATTAGCCAATAATTTGTAAACAAAGTGTGTATCTTCATCCCTAATTATAGCCTTTGGGGTTCCGAAGCAAGTAAAAATTAATATGTCTATCCAATAACTTGATGACAAATTTTGCATCACTAGTGGGATAGGCAACAACTTCTACCCATTTAGAAACATAATCAATAGCCACTAAGATGAAAAAAGGAAGGAAGGGTCCCTTGAAGTTGATGCCCCATACATTAAAAAACTCAACTTCTAAAATATCGGTTAAAGGCATCTCACATCTTTTAGAGATATTACCAACTCTTTGACAATGATCGCATCTAACAATATATACTTGAGCATCCTCAAACAGAGGATAAATAGTTTGTTACTTTTGTTTTTATGTGGATTTTGTAGTACTCTGTATGTAGTTTCATGTTTAGGGAGTTTCACAGAGAATATTAGTCTATATGATATCTAGTATATGTAGATTTTGTATTACTGATTATGGAATTTCGAGGATTCTAATGGAGAATATATTGGTTTTATATAAAATAGTTTTTGTTTTAAGCATGTGGCACTGTTGTGTGATATAGCAGGGTACAAGATAAATACTAGTTTATCGTGACCGGTTTTGGTAGAATTTCGTTACCATCTTGGAAAGTAATTTTAACCATTATTGGTCACAACAAATTATCAAATTGTGTCCAACAATATTCATATGTAGTACACCTCTTTTTTGACTGGAAATGGTCGAATTTGGTTGGATTCTTTGCGACCAAAATCTGTTACTTTTGTTTGTGACCGGATTTGGTCAATTTACAATGCGACTGAAGCTGGTCAATTCGAGTTTCCTAGGCGGGAAATGAAATTTGAAGTGAAATTTTAAAAAATTTTGAATACTGAGTTGCGACTATTTCTGGTCATAATTACACTTACCGAATGTGACCGTATTTAGTTATGAGTTTTTTCTTCTTTCGACCACAATTCTATTTTCGACGGCATTTTAAGTGACCAGGGAGTTCCGGTCATTTTTATGTTCAAAATGACGAAAACGGTCATTTTAATGTTAAAAGCGACTGCAATAGTACGGTCGCTTTTAGAAGTTTTTGTTATAGTGCATAAGTTACAATGTCTAATTGGTTTAGAAAAGAGGTAGCACGCCCCATAGCCTAGATCCCACCTTACTAATTTCCTTGTCACATTTTCAATCAACACTGCATATACAGTATATAGATGTGCATATGCTAATGACTTGACTACATTCATAAAAAGAGAAACGATATCATATGATTATGTGATCATTGTTTGTAAAGGTAAACTTATAGCTTACGAATGACAGGAATGATCTTGTGCTATTGGTGAAGTTTATGGAAAAAATTATAGATTTTCTATCTGTTGCATGCGAAGATTAGCAATTACAATATTATAAATTCTTCCTAGCCCCAAAACAATGACTATATAATATTTGTCAACTCTGTAACATTATCATCATTGTGCGCTTTATATATATGTATATGTCTTCTTTCATTAATCTCTGGAAGAAATTTATATCTCCTAAGTATATGCTTTTCCCTAGAATGGGATCTTGGTTCCTTAGCCTGCGCGATGGCTCCATTATTATCGAAATAGAGATCAATTGGATATGCGATAGATTGAACCATACCAAGTCTCGTTATGAACTTCTGTGTCCAAACAGCCTCTTTGGCTGCTTCACTAGCAGCAATATACTCACCTTCCATTGTAGAATCAGCTACTATCTCTTACTTAGAACGTTTCCAACTTACAGCACCTTCATTTAGAAAAAATACAAAACCCGACAGAAATACTGAATCATCTCTATATGTCTGGAAAGTAGCATCTGTGTAACCTCTTACAACTAGCTTCTCATCTCCTCCATACACCGAGAACGAATCTTTAGTCCTTTTAAGGTACTTAAGAATATTCTTGACAGCTCTCCAGCGACCTTCACCCAGATTAGACTGGTTACTGCTTGTCATGCTCTAAGCATACGAAACATCAGGACGAGTACATATCATTGCATACATGACAGAACCAATTACCGAAGCATATGAAACTTTACTCATACGACACTTATCATCTAATGATTAGGGAAGTTGTCCTTTAAGATCACGATCCCATGAGACATTGGGACGTATCCCTTCTTTGCCTCTTGCATCCCAAAATGACGGAACACTTTGTCAATGTATGTACTCTGACTTAGGCAAGTTAATCTCCTTGATCTATCTCTATAGATCCTTATCCCTAATATATTGGTGGCATCGACTAAGTCCTTCATCGAGAAACTATTTCCCAGCCATGTCTTAACATCGTCTAGAGAAGGTATGTCATTCCGTATTAGTAATATGTCATCTACATATAATACTAGGAATGCCACATGGCTCCCACTAACCTTCTTGTAAATGTTAGGTATGAAATATACTGGGGGGGTGAATATAGTATTAAACAATCAAATCGAATTAACAAGTAAAATGATAAAAAGTTTTTATATTGATGAATAAAAACTGTTACAAAGTTAAAAGTACTCTCTCAAAGAATATAAGAGTATTCTTGAGAGCTGCTAGGTTACACAGAATGATAAAACATTAATCGACACATATAGTGTAAACCTAATCTGTGTTTATATAGTACACAGCTACACTATCAATTACAAAGATGTGATATATAACCATAAATTAAATGACAATGTATCTTGTAATTGATAGCTCCAGTTTCCTTGAATCATGAACCGACAAATCTCTGCAAATATTTATCTCAAACACTAGAATCAATCATCTCCTGATTTGAAGCTTGATTAGACTCTGACAGTCAAATGCTAATGGACAAGCGCTGATGACAAATACTGATGATGTCATATTCTGTCAGATTCTGATGGATGATAAATACTGATGATCATCCTGAGATAACTTCTGATAATTAAATAATAACTATCATCAAATATATCTAACAATCTCCCCCAACTTGTTCATCTGAAATATATGGACAAGTTCCTAATTTGATGTTGTCAAAACAAAATCTAAATGTAGAAATAAAAGTGTACAAATATTGGTTCAAAATTCAAACTTTAATCTTCTATTCTATTATATCCATACGCTTCATTAAAGAACTTATTAACTAAATCCTCGTCAGCTTTATTCAGATAAAACTCCAGCTTGATCTTTATATCTTTCAGCTCTTGAACTTTATCATCAGTCTGGAATATAGCTGCCCTTAGATCAGATATTTTTGCTCTGCTCATGTGTAAATCATCCAGCTGTATAACCCCAATCTCTTTTCCATCAGGATTAAATTTAACCACATCCATTCAAGTAGCTTAGTGATCTGCGCTCCTCCCTTAGGCATATCAGCTATTGTCCCATCATGAAGTTCATACCTAGGAGTACATGGATATATAGACTTGTAAGAAATTCCTCTTTGTTTGATAGATATATGTTTTTTGAGGAATTCAGGCCATCTAGCAGTTGTTAAATTTTTAACTTTCAGTAGATACTATATGTATTACAACTCCTGCCAGGTCTTCTTTATTAAGTTCTCCTGAGATACTCTGAGCCTCTTACCAGATGAGAGAAAGTACAATAACTTTTCCTTAGGAGTATTACCATCAAAATGGTCTTTAAGACCATGAACTAAAATGACTTTTTTAGGTGTCTGAATTGTAGTACTTCTCCTAACTCATCAGTAAGTGAATTTGGATCTTTTATGCTCAGTACATTCCCTTGATATACCCTCTCACCCTTAACTCCAAAACCATCATTAGTTCCTGGTTTTCTGGCCAACACTTTTTCACTAAAGACCTTCTTCCAAAGATCGTCATCCTTTCTGACCTGAGGTGCTGATATATTCTTCTACAAAAGCTTCATTTTCTCAGCAGTAGATAGTTTGCTCAATTCTATCTTTTTACCCTCATCAGGGTTTGTATCAGGAATTATGTCATCAAGATTTAAATCATCAGAGTTTAATAGATGATCTTCAGTAATTAGTGTTTGATCAACATGGGCAGTGTCAGAGGTTGATTGAGATGGGTTATTAGTATTAACATCTTTAATTTGAGCTTTGTCACTGATTGAAGCTTCCTTGTCAAGTTTTTAATTTCAGTCAGCACCAAGAATTTGCCTTCTTCTACTCTTACTGACTTGAATGAGAACTTCTTCTTCTCTTTCCTTATCAGTCTCTACTTTAATCCAACCAGCTTGAGCATTACCAAATAATGGATCAATATATTTAATAGCATATAGAGTGGGAACTTCTTCAATTTTTTCTTTCCCCTTATTTCTCCTGTCAGCATCTGTAATAGACTATGATCTTGTCACAGGTTTATCAGAGTTTTTTTGACTGACTTCCTTGATCACAACACCTTTCTGTATCATTCTTTGTGTCCTAGGCTTCTTTGGTATAGCAGCAGTATCATTAGTTGTTAGCGTTTTGTTCAGAGCAAACACTACACCATAAACAACGTACTTCAACAAAAGAAAATGTTGTTGTAGGTTCAAAATATGTTGCCATAGGCCTAAAAAATTCAAAGGCAACGCTTTTCTGGTGTTGGTTTTTTCGATGTTGCCTTTGGGGTCTATGGCAACACCATCCTCTTCTATGCTAACATCAATTTTTGTGTTGAAATAGATTGCAATAGCAACAATATTACTACCCCATAGCAACCTAATTATGTGTTGCCTTTGTGTTACAGTTTCTGAGAAATTATAGTGCGCCCCACATGTGGGGCCTACATGCCACGTCAGCATCTGCGGGTCCCATATGTGGGGCCCACATGAGAAACCCATTAATGCCACATCAGCAGTTGTGGGTCCCACATATGGAGGACCTAGCAGTGCCATGTCAGCAGTTGTGGGGCCCACATTTATGGGTCCACTGTAAAGATAACTTGTGGGACTCACTTTTATGCCAACACAATTTATGACAATCGCAACATTTTCTACCAACATTTTTTAATATGGTTGTTTTTTACAACACTTTAAAGGAGCAATGGCAACACTTTTCTATTCACAAAAAAAAGCTTAATCTTTTATATATACTTTCCAAAACAACAAAATCAACATAACCTACTTTTTTCATTTTTAGCGGACATAACATCCAACTACATAATAAAATTTAAAGAATTACAATAGCAGTGAACATATATTATGATCTACTAAGAAATCACTGGCAATTCCTATGCCTGCTATCTTTAATGCAGGTGCATCATTAACTCCCTTTCTTGTCATTCTAGTGACTTGCTTTGTGCCTTGTAATATATGGGCTAACATGATCTTTTTGCACAGTCCATGTATCTACAAATTGTGTAAGCAAAGTAACATGACCTGGCAACCAACTGCAATAACAAGAAATTGAAGATCAAATTATCATTGTTGAATTTTTAAAT
>PHNY01295478.1:2091-26490 GCA_003724115.2 Anethum foeniculum | reverse complement strand
ACTTTCAGACTGTATAAATACTTCAGTGATTGATGTAATCATTACAAATCAATATCAGAATATTTCATATCTTTCTTTACATTTCTTACATACTTACATATTATATACAAAATATTCATATCTATCAAAATGAAGAACAAAATATAAGAAAGGTAATAACTTGACCTAATTAAAGAGTTAAGCAATACATATAGCGAGAATATTTTAGGGTTTTTTCAATTGAAAACAGATAGATACATTAGCACATATTGATTTATCATGTAATTGTGTAACGACTATTTGAGAGAGAGAGAGAGAGAGATTATACCTTAACAAAATTATCAGTCAAGTGAATAGATTGAGAAAGCGCAGATGTGGAATGAATGAGTAACGAGGCTGAGAAAGAGCAATCGAAGATGAATTACTTCTTTTGATACTCAAAATTTGTACAATTCTGTTTGATGAAATGTTTGGTTTTTGCTGCCCTGCCATCCTGTTTTCTTTCGCACGTATAAAAATTACAGTTTAATCACGATTAATTTTATAAAATGTTTTGCCGATTCTATTTTAGAATTTGATTAATTATTGCGTATTTTTCTTAAAATAATGTATTAAATTTGAGATATTCAAATATTTATATAATTTTCTAAATACATCTTATTATTATTTCGATTAATCATTAGAAGGTGCTTTTATAGATTAACCAGGACAATAAGCTGTGCTTCGCGGCGGCAATATATTAATATTTAAAAAAAATTATTAAACATAAAGATACAACAGTTTTTTAATATATTTTTCGACTATATCTAATATAAAATAACAAAATAAATTACGTAAATTTAAATATTAAATAATTTTTATAATTAAATAGCCTCAATAATAAAAATAATTTCTAAAACTAACTGATATCATCCTTAATTCTTCCCGGACAAAAAGCTGTGTTCTAAAATCATAAAATCAATCAACTCTAAAACTAACTAATCCATATCAACCTCCGCTCTTCCCGACAAAAGGTTGCGGTCTAAAATCATAAAATCAATCAAGCATTCTAAAATCATAAAATTAATCAAACAATAACATACACTTAAAAGCTTAACAAAACAAATAGTGACAAAATTATCATAATATGCAAAATAAAGTTTGAAACACAAGTGCTAATAAAAGTAACAAACATAAATTACTTAAATTTAAATATTAAATACTGTTTATAATTAAATAGCCTCAATGATGAAACGAACTTCTAAAACTAACTGATCCATAACATCCTTCGTTCTTCCCGGATAAAAGGCTACGTCCTAAATCATGAAATCAATCAACTCTAAAACTAATTAATCCATAGCATCATTGCGCTCTAAAATTATAAAATCATTCGAGCATTCTAAAATGATATAACCAATCAAACAATAACATACACTTAAAGCCTTAAGAAAATCAATAGTGACAAAACTATCATAATATGCAAAATAAAATTTGAAAAACAAGTGCTAAGAAAAGTAACAAACATATATTACTTAAATGTAAATATCAAATAATACCTTTATAATTAATTAGCCTCAATAATAAAACGAATCTCTAAAACTAACCGATCCACAACATCCTCCATTTTTCCTGGGCAAAAGGCTGCATTCGAAAATTATAAAATCAATCAAACATTCTAAAATCATAAAATCAATTAAATAATAACATAAACTTAAAGGCTTAACAAAACAAATAGTGACAAAACTATAATAAAATACAAAATAAAATTTGAAATACAAGCGCTAATGAAAAATCTAGCTAACAATTGCTTCTTTTTTTTCAAGCCAAACGATTTACACGTATGTATATATAAGATTATGTAAAGCCTAATGTAACGTAATATGTAATAGAGGTAATATAACTCAATTAGGATAGAAAACAGGTAAATAATATTAAATCTATGAAGCACAGGAATCCTGAATATTGAAGACATGATAAATACAAAGAATCAAAACAAGATCCTGAAGATTGAAGTTCGTAACAGAATCACGAAAAAAAGTTCATTAACATGTTCAAGCCTTCGTGAAGAAATAAAGATCAGAAGACCTTTTGTCACAAGGAAGAATGTTGGTTCAAGTATTGAAGATCACAAGATTTCAGTGGATGAAGTATGGAATAACCTACAGGCAATATCAACTAAGAACTGTAAAGAAATCAAGTGAATTCAATTTAGTTTTAGTCGTTTGTGAACCAGACCAGTGCACTAAGCGTCAACACATCAGACTAAAGTTCACTTGATCATATTGAAGAAAACAAGTTAATACAAGAAAGGGTAAATCAAAAAACTGCAAAGAAGCAAATTGTATTGAAGAACCTCAGAAATTCTCTAAGTCATAAATGTACCTAGTAGGCGCCACCACCTCAAGCAAGTATACTCTAGGCGCCACTAAGATATATTGTGTGAAAATGGCTAAGTCATATAGTCTACAAGTTAGTGGCGCCACCAAAGAGCTTCCACTCTAGGCGCCACCTAACTTCATGACAATTCTGACTAAGTACTATCACTAGGAAGAACCTGGCGCCACCAAGATATCTTCACTCTTGGCGCCACCTTCCTTACTTGGTTTCTGTCTAAGCTTGTTTCTCCCTTGGAGCCACCTGCATCATTGGAGATTTGGTTAAGTGATAAAACACTCTAGGCGCCAACACAGTGTTTGTTCCTTGGCGCCACTTACAAGTTGAAGATATTGACCAAGTAAAGATTACTCTTGGCGCCACCAAAGCCATTTCCTCTAGGCGCCACCAATTGCCTTAACAATTCCATGATTTATGCAGCATGTTTAAATTAACTTGGCTAAAATTTAGCCACATAATTAAAATGTGAAAAGTCTACACTAATAGAAGCAGAAACATTTGATTTCTGTCATTCATCTTCCTCAGCTGCCAACTGCAAATACGAGAGCTCCATTGAAGGCGATTTATTTTCTAAAGCTTTTATTTGTACTGTTATGTTGTCGAATTTATTGTAGCTAATCATTATTGAATAGAGTGTAGCAAACTCAAGGTTTATATTAATACAACGATATATTCCTCGAACTTGTTTGTTTTTAATTCGATTCCGTAACTAAACGAAGAACTCAAAAAGAAATCGAATTATTTGTGAGTATTGTATTCAAACCCCCCCCCCCTTTCTACAATACTTTGGGACCTAACAGATTATTTACCTCCTTTTAAACTATATTTTAGGACTTAAAATTTAGGAAAGTATTAACATAAAAACTTTGACTTGAAAGGAAAATTTTAATGAATAATAATCTGATAGAGAAATTTTAGGAAAATTATAACATGATAATTTGAGTTAAGAAGAAAGATTAAGAGAAAATGAGCTAATTAACTTTTGACTTGAAAATAAAGTTTGAAATAATAATAATGTGGTACAGAAATTTTAGAAGAATACTAAGATGATAATTTGAGTTTAGTGGAAAGTTGGTAATTTGAGTTAAAAGAAAAGTTTAGGAACATATAAGTTCATTAAAATTGTCTCTATTTATTAATTCAAAAAATTGAGAAAATTCGAAAAATAGAATGAGACGATTTGAGAGACACCACATAAACGCCTCCATGTTCTCCTTTATATAAGTTTATAAACTAGTTTAGATAAAAAAAAACTTAAAGTACTCGTCTAAATCAATAAAATCATAGTAATTTTTTAATAATCATTAATTACCATATTTAATTAGCATATTGATTTGAAATGGGGGACAATTAAGGCAATCGTATATTGAGATTGTTAACTAATAAAATTTATTAATTTAAGATTCTATAATTTTTGTTAACTACTATAAATTAATTATAATATATTTTTATTTATGTACAGTAGTTTAAAAAGATCACGAACACTTAGTAGAATCTTTATATTATTAAACTAGTTAATAAATCACTCAGTAAATTTTAAATTATTTTACTTACAAATTAAACAATAGTGAATACTATTTTAAATTAGTTTACTAGAATCTTGTAATTAATAATATATGTTATATTGAATTTTATTTTTCTTTAAAATTAATTAAAGAAACACTTAGTAGAATTTTAGTTAAAATAAATATCTTCATAAGTAAACATAATCACCTAGTTGAACACTTCCTTCTCTCCATATTTTTTGAATAGTTAACAAATGGCTTGACAAATTTTAAAATATTTTATTTATAAAATAAATAATATTAAATCCTATTTTAAATAGGTTAATAAAATACTTACTTGTAACTAATAATATATGTTATAGCCAACAAAGGTTGGTGTATTTGTTGAGTCTTGCGTATACGCGAATAATCAATTAGCAAAAAAAAAAATGTGTTATATTGAGTTTTAATTTTATTAAATTAATTAATGAAACACTTAGTTGAATTTCTAGTTGAACATTGAGCAATTATTGAGCAAGGGAACACCTAGTTGGATACCTAGGCTCTTCCTATTTTTTGATACATCACTTAGTAAATTTTAAATTATTTTACTTATGATAAAATAAATAGTAGTGAATCCTATTTTGAATAATTTAATAAAATACTTACTGTACACTTACTACAATCTTGTAACTAATAATATATGTGTTATGTTGAATTTAAATTTTTTAAAAATTAATTAACGAAACACTTAGTAGAATTTTAGTTATAATAAAATTATCATAAAGAATATCTAGGTGAACACCTAGTCTAATCTAAATATTTACATCAACATAATTTACATCAATTCTTATTTTAGTATAATAGCAGAAAAGATATTTAAACTAATGAAGGAACGGTTTGAATTTATAACAATATGCATGATCGGCGCTTCATCGAAGCTCATCTCTGCGAGAAAATCATGTAGGATACGCCACACAAAGTGTTGGATGTAGAAGTGTATAATGATAAGATAAAACACTTGCTTGAACCTGATAGTTTGCCTTGGAATGGTAGGATTCAGTTTCATCGTATTAATATTAAGAACGATTCTCGCCTTGAAGGTCTTGTTAAGATGGTGGATCCGATAATTTCATTCTTTTTGCACTTTTTTGATTTGTTTTTGTGATTTTATGGGGTTTTGGTGTAATTTGTGTGTTTGTTTTGGATCTGAAGCTCGCATTGTGATGTGTGGTTTTGATTTGGTTATATTGTTAGGTTTTTAGTTATGCTGTTGAATTTCTCGTGGTTTTCCGATTTTGCAGTTTTTACAGTAATAGTTTTGAAGCTGCTTTTGTTGTATGGGGATTGTGTACGGTCCGAGTTCACTAATTTGTTTTGTAGAATCTGTTGTGATTGATGCGTCTAATGAATTGAATTTCGATATGAAATTCGTATTTAGTTTAATCTGTTATGCTTGTGATATATAATTTGCAAAGTCAGTAGATCTGTTTTGCATTTCTCGTGTTGCTTGTGATATATACTTTTGTTGTGTTGTTAGTATTGATTTGCTTTTGATTGCTC
The DNA here is from genome assembly GCA_003724115.2 of Anethum foeniculum. NCBI lineage: Eukaryota > Viridiplantae > Streptophyta > Magnoliopsida > Apiales > Apiaceae > Anethum > Anethum foeniculum. Next base: position 21,091 of record PHNY01295478.1, on the reverse strand, counting down.
CATAGGTTTATTTAAATTATTAGATTGCTCTGCATGCGTTGATTGTGCTTATTTGTTGTTTTTTGTTTGTTTAATTACGCTGTTACAGGAATCAATATGTTGATTTGAAATTTGAATCTCCTTGTCTATGTTTGTGATATGTTTGATGCCTTTTAACTGTACGATATGGTACATTTTATGATGGGTTTTGACCATGTGTTGGGGGCCATATATGATAGCTAGTTTTGTGCCTGTTAGAGGTAGTTAAGTACCATATTTACTGGGTCTTATATCGTTGAGTAACGATGTTGTGTCACTTTATCAAAACTCTTATATTATATTATTTTATATATTTTATTTCTTGTAGGTCTAACTAAAGGTTTTCTTTGGTTATATCTTATTTTATTTTAAGAAACTATTATATGTACATTTATTTTCTTATAATAATTTATTATTGGACATAATCTTTATTATTTTAAGATATGTTTTCCTTATTTCTTTTGTTCTAATTTTCAGGATGATTGGAAGAGTTTAATGGGTATCCTCTTTTCAGACTTTAAAACATAGTGAGCTTTTCAGGGACTTCGGAGTACGAGACAATTTAGCTACAAGTGTTGATGGCATGAGGGATTTCTCACAATTATCGTAACATTAGTTTTATTAGTTTTGTACAAAATGTATTTTTAGAGGGCACTCTTTTCCTCCCTGAGTTTTTTCCCATAGGATTTTACTCTTACGAGGTTTTTAACGAGACCTTTTGTGGGTTATCTTTTCAGACATTAAAGTTTCATTATCCAAATTTTCGGGGACATCTTTGCATGACTTTCGATTAGATAATAAGTTTTATGGAATGAAAGAAACCTTTTCCTTTACGGGATTGTATTTCGGTACAATTTATTATACAAGAATGTATTTCTTCGACAAAAAAAGGTTACGGACTTACAGTGACTGTTTATCCTGACTTAAAAAATATTCTAAAGTCTGGTTTATGCAAAAGTCATAAATTCCTAAAATAAAATAACTACGCCAACATTTAACAAAATAAATACTCATAATTACCGCTTCTAATGAGAAATAACGAGAAAAGTGACATACTAAGTATAAACGTATTTGATGAGAGAGCGGCTCAATAGAGATACTCATATTCATTATTGAAATTTAGTTATCATGTTAGATCAAATTTGAATTTAAAAAAAAATAAAAAATAAGTAATATATAATAATATTAAAATGATAATAAAATGTAAAACAATTCGTTACCAATATTTATATATATAATTTAGACCAACAACGAAAACGATGATATAGCTACACATGAAACATTCTATCCTTAACTTAAGTCAAAAATAATGTGTAATAATTTGTTTAACATACTGATATTAGAATTTATTTGATTTTGGGAAATATATGTTGCTCGAATTTGATTCGATTTTGAGTTTCCGTTCTATACGGAGATAGTACCAAAATCCATTTGAAAAATATGTAAAAAATTATATTATTAAATGTATTCATAATTTTTTATTTAAGTTATAAACTTGATCAATTAGATATTTAAAAATATATATATAATGCCATCGCAAAACACGGCTTTATCGACTAATTTTGATTATAAAGATCAATAGAATCCCAATATACAAAAAAATATTTCAAAAATTGAAATCTTCATCAATATCACGCTAATCTTTTGCTTATCGAATAATATCCTTAATTAAAACGCTATTACACCAGACCTTCCAAAATAAATCCAACAAATCCGGGAAAAAAGTCCATATTAACTTGTTAGGGCCCACACCTCTCCGTGTAAATGACAAACCCATAACATTCACTTTCAGTTTCAGCTGAGGCTAAAACGACGCCGGATAGTCCCAAACAAAGGCCCTAGTAATTGAAAAACGAGGCAAAATTTACAGTTGTTGTTCAGACACTAACTGTTGCAGATCCAACATATATATACAAATACATATATTGTCTTTCTCCAACAAAACCAAACACAATCGGCATCTCACTCATCCCCTCCATACTTTTGATTTTTTCGAGGTAATTTTTTTTTTCTGTCTCATTTTATTACCATCCTCTTGTTCTTATTTTTAGGGTTTTATATATTTCTTTTACACACACTAATATCTGTAACTATGTAAGTTTATATGTATATGTCGTGTATTTGCATAGAGTAGTATATGAATTGGTGATATGATTGATTGAAGGATATGATTGTTGATTCAAATGAATTGTCGGTGGTGATTTCATTGTTTTTATTTGGATCTGTGGTTTTTGTTGGTTTGGATTTTTGTAGATTATGAAGGATTAGAATGTCGGGGAATTACGATTCGGAGGAGTTGTTAGATGGTTCTAGAGAAGCTAGTTCAGCTGAGGGTTCAGCTGAAGGCGAAGATGGTTCGGTGCTTGTCAACTCGGTTGACTCCCCAAATCAGGTGCTAATCGTAACATTTAAGCCATTAATGTACTTTACAAGTGCTAATTTAGTACTAAGATGATCTTGTTGGATACTAGTTGCTTATTTTGTTTGTTTAATTATATGATATGCGGGATTTTGTTGAAGTGCGTAATGTGTAGTTTAGTTCATTTTAGTTGGTAGTACTTGTGATTGTTTTGGGTTTTAGGGTAATTTGGTTCGTGAGTATGATTTTTAGCTTAGTGTTTGTGATGATAAGGGGGTTTGACGTGTTTAGAGTTTTTTTAATGGATTTATTATGTGTGTAGTAAAAGTTTTGTAACCTAAATTTGTGCAGATTGAACGTATAGATCAGGACGATGGAGTTTTGGTGATGGGAGTTGATACTATACAAGATGAGCAAAATGAAGGAAAAGTTGTAGAGGATGGGGGAAAAGATGACATGTTTGTGGATTGCCCTGATGAGCTGGTTTCCTATGATGGGAGGATTGGTGTTGTTGATAACATTGAAGCAGCAGAAAGTTCGGAATCCCGACTAGTGTTTGAGGGGTACAGCGCCAGTTTTAATATATCAGACAAGGGGAGGGCTGGAGATGATCTGACAGGCGAGCTGGAACATCTGCGGGCTATGCTTGAAAAAACTGTTGGTGAGAAAGAAAGCTTTGCACGGGAATCTGAGGTTGATGAGCTAACTTTTGATGGTTTTTGTGTGTTTGAATAAATTTCTAATTTCAAGTCTTTGCAGGCAGAAAGAAGATCTTTGGCGCAAGGACTTGCTAATCTTCATCATCAGCTCAGTGCTCTGAGCACACAAGGGTCTGCGGTCAATGAAAATGATAGTGGGTTTGTGAACCATTATGACTCAGAAAAATGGGTGGGTGAAAAGTCTGCGGTTTCAGATGATACCCCGTTGCAGGACATGATATATGATTGTTTCAAGTTAGTCAAGCATGCATTAGATGATCGCTCACAGACTCAAGAGACAATCAGTGAACTCCATTCAATGCTGCACAAGAAAGATCAAGAAATTCAGGAGCTCAGTGCTAGAATATCCGAGTCTTCAGTGCAACAAGAAACGGAGGCCATTGCAAACAGGGTGTTGAGTTGTCTCGCATCAGCATTCACTCAAGAACTATTGAATGAATCATTCGCCCAAAAAATGTGTCATATTGAAAGTGCCAGTTTATTTTTGATTGAAAAGTATAATAGTTTTCTTTATGAAACTGATTTACTTAGGCAATGCATAACAAATGTAAGGTTGGATCACATTGTGCAAGATGACGTGGGGTCTATTTTTCTTAATGCACGTGAAGAGCTGACAGAGCTAAGAAGAAAAGAATTCGAGTTCGAACAAAAAGTGAAGGAGTTGGAAGAGAAAAACCTGAAACAGATGGAAGAACTCCTAAGAGGTAGAGAAACCATTGATATGGCAAATACAGAAATTCAAAAAACCAAAGTGGAGCTTGAACATGAAAGGGCAAGGTTTAGTAATACCAAAGAAAAGCTTAGTTTAGCTGTAACAAAAGGAAAGGCTCTGGTTCAGCACCGGGATTCGTTAAAGCAGTCACTTGCTGACAAGACAAATGAGCTTGAGAGATGTCGTATTGAAATCCAGGAAAAGACTAGTGCCCTAGAAGCTGCTGAATTATGTAAGACAGAGTTGATTAAAAGTGAAATTTTGGCTGCTTCACTGGATGAAGAACGTTCAGAAAGGAACAGTGTCATTGAAAGCTGTGAAAGAGTTTTACTCGAGAGTAATCTGCCGCAAGAACTTCAGTCAATAGATATTCTAGCAAAAGTTCAGTGGCTTGCAAACGAGAAGAACAAACTCATGGGCACCTTGCAAGATATGACAATCATAACAAGAGAAGCTGCTAATAAGGAGATTGAGCGACTTACTGCATTGATATTGGTAGAAACACAGGAGAAACATTATCTCCAAGAAGAGCTTGAAGATTTAAGATACAAATATGATCAGATTGTTCAGAAGGAGTATCAAAATTCGTTGGAGAAGGATCGAGTGGTAAGGTTGTTGCACGATGCATCTGGAATAGCAATGTACAGTGCAGAAGGCTCGCCCTATGACATAGGCTTTATGATTGAACAATGCTTTGGAAAATTAAAAGATCAAACTAGTGCTTCTATTGAATCATCTCATTTGGAAGGAGAAGTATTTGAGAAAATGCAAAGCCTCTTGTACACGAGGTATCAGGAAGCTATGCTGTTTGAGGAAATGTTGGAGGAGGATATACTGAATAGTTCAGAGGTGAACCAGTTGGTGAATAAAGTAGCCGTGGTTTCTCAAGAACTAAGTGAGTCAAGAGACGAGAATGACTCACTTCGTCGTACTCTTTCACGCTCAGAAGAGAAAGCTACTGTCCTGAGGGAGAAATTGTCTATGGCAGTTAAAAAGGGCAAAGGATTGGTTCAGGAGCGGGAAAATTTGAAACAGCTTTTGGATAGAACTAGGGAAATTGCACATAATGACATTGATCGACTTACTGCATCAATCTTAACAGAAACACTGCAAAACAATTATCTCCTAGACGAGCTTGAAGATCTAAGATACAAATACAAGGAGATTGTGGAGAGAGAGCGACAAGTGTCTTTGGAAAAGAATCGGCTTGTTGAAATGTTACACGAGGCATCTGGAATTGCAATGAATGATCCAGAACCACACTCTGACATGGACAACATTGTTGACCGTTGCTTTGGAAAATTAAGAGAACAAAACAGAGTGTCTACTGAATCTGCTCAGGTGGACTGGAAGCTACTTGAAAGGATTCAGGATCTCTTGTACACAAGGGATCAGGAGGCCATGCTCTTTGAAATAGTTTTGGAGGATGATATGCTGGATAGGTCTCAGGTTAATGACCTAACAAATAAGATATCAGTGCTCTCTCAAGAACTACATGATCTGAAAGATCAGAAAGATACTCTACAGAATCTTCTCTCACATTCTGAAGAGAAGACCATTATTTTGAGGGAAGACTTATCTTCAGCATTTAGAGAAAGAACGGAACTTGTTCAAGAGCAGGAGGACATTAAACAGCTTCTAGATAATACAAGAGAAGCGGCACAAATTGAGATTGATCGGCTTACTTCAGCAATTTTGGCAGAAACCCTGGAAAAGCATTATTTTGAAGAAGTTTTTGAAGATTTGAGATACAAGTATGGAGGGATCTTAGAGAAGGAGCATCAGATTTCATTGGAAAGGGACCGAGTGGTCAGGATGTTGCAGGAGGCATCAGGTATGGCCTTGAATGATCCAGAAGAGGTACATTCTGGCATGGACAGTGTTATTGACCAATGCTTCGTAAAATTAAAAGAACAAACCAAATTTTCTGTCGAGTCTTCTCAGGTTGAAAACAAAATCGTCAAAAGAATTCAGAGTCTCTTGTACATTAGAGATTTTGACGCTATGTTGTTTGAAGCACTTCTAGAAGAAGAGATACTAAATAAATCTGAGGTGAACAACCTGACAAATAAGATGGCAGTGATTTCTGAAGAACTACAGGTTCTGAAAGATGAGAAAGACTCTTTGCAGAATGATCTTTCACGTTCTGAAGAAAAAGCTACTCTTCTTAGGGAAAAGTTATCCATGGCAGTTAAGAAAGGCAAGGGGCTAGTTCAAGAGCGGGAAAACCTAAAACAACTTCTGGATGAAAGGAATGCATCAATTGAAAATTTAAAGCGTGAACTGGAGCAACAAGAACTTTCTTTAACTGGCTACAAGACTGAGATCCATAAATTGTCAAGTGTTGCTGCTTGTGTCCCAAAGTTGGAAATTGATCTCAGTGCTGTCAAAGAAGAAAGGGATCAGCTGGAGCAATTCTTGGCCGAGAGCAATAGAATGTTACAAAGATTAATTGGATCAATTGAGAGTATTACATTTATGGACAGTACAGCTGTTGAAGAGCCTGCAGAAAAGGTTCAAAGGCTTGTGGGGTACATTAATGAGTGTGAAGCTGCAAAGGCACAGGCACAACATGAGTTGGAACTAGTAAAAGAGGAAATTGCTACCAAGTTCAATGAGTTAGCACTTGCCGAAACCAAAATTCATATGCTAGTTAATGAGAAAGAAGATGCTCAAGTTGGTAAATTCGCTAGAGAAGCGGAACTCCAGAAGGTCAAGGAGGAGGCATCTTATCTTAGCAGTGAGCTAGTTGAGGCCCGCAAAACTATAAAATCCCTTGAAGATGCAATATCTCAAGCACAGACGAATTTGTCTCTGTTGGCTGAGGAAAATAACTTGGCAGAACTAGGCAGGACTAATTTGGAGAGTGAGATAGAAAAGCTCAAAGAAGTAGCTGGAATGCAAGCCCGCGAGCTTGCAGATGCCTCCTCTAATATAAAATCATACGAGCAAGCAATCCAGAAAGCAGAAAATACTATATCCAATCTACAGGGTGAGAAGGAAGAAGCTGCACATGAGATTGAGGATCTTAAATCTCGATTGGATATATGTATGCAAGAACTAGGGGATAGGCAAAATGCTGAGCAAGAAATTTTAAATCTGAAGTCACAGTTAAATGCATGCATGCAAGAGTTGGCTGCGAGCAGCAGTACCAAAGGAATTGGATCTCCTGAAGTCTATGGTCACCTCAGTAGTCTTCAGTCGCTTCTGAAAGATGAGTCAACATTGTCCATGCTGAGACAAAGCTTTCAAAAAAAATTTGACGGCCTGAAAAATATTGATCACATCCTTAATGACATAAACGACCACTTCAATGGTATGGATATAAATGCTCAGCAGACGTTACCTATTTCTGAGGTACATTCTTACTCTTTATATATATATGCTCTCCCGATCAGTAACTTTATTAAGATGCACTTCTACCCAATCTTCCTCAGGCTTTGTTTTGTCTTAAAGTTTTTGGATTCAATAAAGGACACTTTAAATTTATTGCCAACTCTTTGTTGAACTTTGAAGTTCATGAGCAGAAAAAGCCCCTGCTTGAATTATTCTTGTAAGCAAAAAGGGTAGAGAGACCCCTGCTTGAAATATTTTTGTAAGCAAAAAGGGCATGACATCCAAGAACAACCATCATCTCCTATACTCGTATTCCTCTTCAATACCTACCCTGCAGATTTTGAGAAAAGCCGTGAAATATTGAGATCTTCGGTATCACATATTGTATTTTTTTCCCCTTTCTTGTACACACGCATGAACACAACATGTGTGCACAGTTTACTCCAGAGCTATAAACAACAGAAAAGTTCTTCATAGTCTATATACTGTTTTTTTAGTTTTTATTCAGGGTTTAATTATTTTAACAGTTGTATAAATATCAATTCTTTGTTTACCTCACAGGAATACTTGTTTGCTCTGAATCGATTCCTAGATGACATTCACAATATTGAGAACATTGAAATGGATGATGGAGAGTTAACTGCAGATGATGACAATTTTACCTCATCTATTGGGAAAACAGTGGATAATCTCCAATTGAAACACAAAATTCTAGCAGATGTATGTGTAAGAAGTTCTTCGTTCATGGAAAATTTTGTTGCATCTTTATCAAAAAAACTGGTGGCAACAAGAGATGAATTCCTAGTTGTATCGGAGCAAATGAAAGCTCTAAAGAAGCACATGAACGATATGGAAATGGATAAACAAGCACAAGATCAATATATGGGTACAATGGTTGAAAACTTACAGAACAATTTGAAAGAAAGCAGAACTGCTTTTGAAAAAGCCGTGGAAGAAAGGAATATCTACCAGAGCAGAGTCTGCAAGTTGGAAGCTGATCTAGAAGCATTAGAAATCCTATGCAGTGAGATGAGGCATAAACTAGGGGAGCATCAAGCAGAGGAAAGAAAGTGGCAGGAGAGAGAAACAGAACTTATAAAAAATCGAAAAGGTAATATTTCTGTTTGATTTGAAAAAGCATGTAAACTTTAAAACTTAGAATATTGCTTATCTATGAACTTATTTCTTTATTCTTTTGGTTCGTATCGTTCTTTCAGAGACTGAGGACGCTCTCCTATCAGCATCCCAGTTAAAATCTCTCTTCAAGAAAATAGATGGAATTAAAATCCCGTTCGCAGAGTTTGAAGTAGACGAATTAGAAGCCGCGGATCCTGACCATGTTAAAAAGCTATTTTACATTGTTGATTGTGTTGGTGTAATGCAGCGTGAGATGGCCTCAGTATCACACAACAATGAACTACAGCAATCAATTATTAAGGATCAAGCTGTTGAAATTGAGCATCTGAAAGAGGAAGCTTCAGAATACATTATGCACAAGCAGGACTACGAGAAGTTGAAACACGATCTTGCAAAAGGATTAGAGAACATTATGAAGAACTTAGCAGGCGATGAGGTGGTTGGAACCCAGAAAACTGCTGATGTTATGGAACAATTGCCGTTACTAGAAAAGCTCGTTACAGCCATTATTTTGGAATCTGAAAATTCAAAATCCAAAGCCCAAGAGCTAGACACTAAGATTTTGAAGACTCAAGAGGTTGTTGATGAGCTATCAAGTAAGGTCAAATTCTTTGAAGAATCTAAGCAAGGAAGGGAAGCTTCAGCAAGCTCTATTCAAGAACGTGGAGGCTTTGAAGCTCATTTATTGCCTCCTCGGTCAGAAATATCTGAAATCGATGATGCGGTAATTATCAATACTGTATTTATACCTTACAACTTTGCGCTAGTGAATCACTTCACTGAATCCTGAATTAAAATGTTCATTTAGTCGCCTTCATCTAATTATATTGGCTAATCTGCTTGTCAGTTGTTTCGCGAATAACGGTTTTATAGAAATTTGTTCTGAGTTGAAAATTGAAAAGAAAACTAAATAGTTGCATACTAATGATTGCATAATTAAAAACCAAAAATGTTTTTTTACATCTTCACCTTGTTTTATATCAGAGTCTGTTTTTAGTCTTAGAGCTGACAGATATTTGCAGTATGCGAGTATGTGTTGCAGTGTATGTTACTGTTTACCCTCCATTAATTGAGAAATAGTATATGAATGTAGGCAAAAAGGGAGATGGTTTAGTACAGTTGCTCAAGTAACTCCATTAGTATCTGTTGACACGATATATGTGAATTTAACATGAATGTGTTTGTTTGTTCTCATGCAGGGGCCACTGGTAAACATACCTCCAGCAGGTCCATCTAATGCTCATGTAAGAAGTTTAAGAAAGGGATCAAGTGACCAACTAGCAATTAATATAGACTCCGAATCTGATCGTTTGATCAGTAAGAAGAATACGGCTGAAGATAAAGGTATGCTTTTTTAGATTGTTAGATTTCTCTCTGTCTAGTTTTTGAAGGAAGGCATTAAGCTTCGTCATATTGCAGGTCATGTGTTTAAGTCACTGAATACATCAGGTTTGGTTCCAAAACAAGGGAGGACAATTGCAGATAGAATAGATGGAATTTGGTAAAGTGCTTATGCCTCTGCTCTGTAGCTAGTAATTTACTGTTTATTTTTTTGTTCTTTTTTCCTTTGGTTTTTATAATGATAATATGACGAAGAAGACTTGAGAAAACTTTACCAAAAAATGACTTGACTAATAAAAGCTCTCGAGTGAAGTTGTTTTAGTGATGCACAATCATACTCACCTCTCCCATCTAGACCTTATGTTTGTTAAGACTGTTAGAGTCTTGCTTTTATAACAACTGAAGTATTAACATGACTTTTCTTATTAAATTCAGGGTAGCCGGTGATCGAGCTCTTATGGGTCGTCCAAGGGCAAGAATAGGAGTTATTGCATATTGGCTCTTTTTGAATATATGGCTGCTAAGCTATATTTTGTAACATGGCCTACAATTACCCTGCCATAGCAAACTGTAATATAGATTTAGTTGATGATTGGTATAGCTAAAATTCTACACTAGGATATCTTTTTATTTTATTTAGTTAGCCTCCAATCCATACCATTCATTGTGCAGATATGTAAATCTTCTATATCATTCATATATAGAATTTCTCTCAGATTACATTGTAGCTATTCAATAAATATTAAATTGTACCATTTTGATCATCGCCTATATAGCTGTTTCCTTCTCACCTGTCTCTCCTATTCCAAGTGTTTTATACTGGCTCTCTTTTGTACAATGCTACTTTGTCAGATATATGAAAAACGTATTTTGGTTTTGATGATAATTTATACAAGTGATATGACAATATATATATAGAGTACATCACAGTTTCACAAAAGAATGTAGAGAAAAAGATTGAATCACAAACAACAAAAGTTTGTTCATTAGCCATGAAGAAGGTTCAATTACAAGTGGTATATTGTAATCAGTCTATAATGACTGATTAAAGAAGCTAATAATAATCAAGATCTCATCTTGTTGATCTGGTTTAGAGCAGGTTGTAGAATATTGTACAACACCCACAGTATAGCCGGAGCCACCACTATCAACAGAAGCTGACCTCTGTTATCGCTTGCTGCCGCTGCTTCCTCTGCCAGAGTAGCAATCTGGTCAGCTGCTGCAACCGCATGCGGGGTTGACAGAAAGCCACCTGAGGCAGCCAAGCCACCGCCGAGCCCAAGTCCAATAATGACACCTTTAGCAGACATTTTGTTGATCTGGTTGAGAGTTGGTTGGAGAATGTTGTAGAGGACCCATGCAATGGCTGGAACAATTGGTAGCAAAAGAGCTAAACCACGGTTGTCTCCTGCAGCAGCACCGTCAGCTAGGACGGCTAGCTGTTGAGCAGCCAGAGCAGGGTCACATGAGCTGAGAGTCGAGAAAACAGCGCCTGCTATGGCGGTTCCTGTGAGGGATTTTGGAAGGCTCTGGAGGATAGGCTTAGTTGGCTTGTATGGAACAGTGATCAAGTTGGGTTTTGGAGATGATGATGAAGAAGAAGAATTGAGAATGCACTTGGCATTGAGCATGGCCATGGTTGAGATGGTGGTGGCAGCCATTGAAGATTTTTTGTGAGTGAGTGTTTTTCTTGATAGCTCTGAGTTTTGGTTTAAGTTGTGAAAAAAGCAAGATGGTGAAGAGGTGATAGAAATTGTGAAGTATGAGAAAGTCTAGATTGTTCTCTTATCTAAAGAATATGGAGAGTGAAATGGTGTCCTCATATCTCATACCCTACTCAACCTTTTCTTATCACTTTCTAGCCACTCACCACACATATTTTCATTTGATTTGTATATTTTTGCAGTGGCTAGTTGCTACTTGCTAAATGTTAAGAATGCAACATAGAAAGTTTTTGTGTCATGGCCTTGTGAGTTATGGGCCTTTTGGTTAGGACTTTAGTTGCAGGAATAAACCAAATGTTTGAGGCCATAATACCTAGACTAGACATCAGATACTTCAAAGTTCAAACAATAGATGGACTAAACTTAAAAAATTATTTATGACTTAAATTAACTTAAATGACAAGTTAAAATTTTAGAGTTTTATTTATTTTTGAACATGATAAAATTACTATAATTTTGTAATTTATGAATCAATATTTTGGAGACAGGATCTCTCTATATCTGATAACCCTAAAGAGGGAAGGCACACAGATATATAAATCATAAAAAAATGTTTAATTAATACTCTACAATCTATAACCATTAAATATGACAGTTATTTACATATATCTAAGCAACCTAACACATTAATCATATACCAAATAAACAATCACTACTTAAATAATTATAATGAACAAGAACGGCTCACCAGAGTCCCTAGTAAATGCTATGCCCTTATCTTCACTTCCCCGTCATCATGAGCTCTGCAACCTCAGACGTCTCAATGGACTATCCACCATTACTTGCTCCATTATAATTATTATAATAGTAGATATTTATTGAGTATTTGATTTATATGAAATTTTGCTTATATATATACTATATGTTGTTTTGTTATAGATTGCAGATGTGAGTTTTTTAGCTATCCATAAGAGTATTGAGAGGGAATTACATAAGAAATGTCTTTTATATATCAAAACTATATATTGCTTTGTTATATTCCTCCCCTTTTATAGAGGGATTCTAATTATTACATGTTATATTCTTTCTCCTGTGCTGTGATTTTTTCTGTTTTCTTTTTTCATTTCGTCAACTTTTCTTTTGTGCATTGATTCCTTCTGTTTCCTTCTTTTTTCATTTCTCGTCAAATCTTCTTCTGTGCTGTGATTTCTTTTGTCTTCTTTTGTCAAATCTTCTCATGTGCTTTGATTCTTTGTGTCCTTCATATTTTTTAATTTCATCCGTTCTTTTTAAATTCTTCATGTTTTTTTTTTTTTTTTGTCGTCAAAATTTTAGAAGCACTTAAATTTAATTAAGCCCAAAAGGCTCATAATCATGCAATCATTCAAGCCTGAGTTCAGTTCTATTTCTATTCAATCAGGCATTTTGCTTGGATTGCTTTTGACATTGCTGTATATATACAGATAATAATTTCTTTTGATGAATTTCGATAATGCTTTTCAGCAAAAGAAACATTTTCCAAAAATCACTTTTGAATCCGGTGATTACAGTATCATCCTGGTTTCCGCGGAATTTCGAATCTCGTCGAATAATGTGTAGTTATAGTAAAAAAAACAATTTCAAAAGTATGGAGTAGTCTTTTCTCTAAAAAAACAACTTTTGAACTCAAAGAAAAAATATTTCTGAATTCTATCTGATACTCCCTCTGTCCCTTTCATTTAATATAAAAATAAATCTACATTCACTACTTTTTTCCACCATTAAATATTAATTAGCTCCATCACTTTACCTACTTTTCTTAGTTTTTATCATTAAATCATATATAATTTTTTTTAACCTCTGTGCCCAAACCAAACGTATATAATTCATTGGGACGGAGGGGACGGTGGGAGTAACTTTTTACCATGATCCAAATTCAAAATTTACTATTCTTGATTTGGGTCAGATATTTATCTTTCGTGCTGCAACTGCATAACATTGTCAATGCTCGTTCCACCATTTCTTCACAACACCACACACACATCTTGTATCTAACATTTCTAAGGGTTTGCAAAACCCCCAATTTTAAAACATGACTTCTCTTCTATCATTAACACCAATTCTCCCTCCCCAACCTTCCTTGACCCGACCCGGTTCCAACCCATTTCTCCACAACCCGGCCCGGTTCGGTTCTTTATCTCATCACAGACCCTTTCTTCCTCGTACTCTCTGTGTATCTAAACTCGGGTCGGGTCAATTACCCGACCCGGAAATAATTAAGGACCTGTTTGGCAAAGCTGAAAGCTTTCTTTATACTGTTGCTGATGCTGCTGTTTCAGCTTCTCCAGCTACTGAAACTGTTACAAATTCAAAAAATAATGATTGGTTTACTGGGATTAGTAATTATATGGAAACTATACTTAAGGTTTGTATGCATATGTAATTCTTGATTTTTTGATTAATTTTTTATTTTTGCAAGTTTGATGGATTATTCAAGATTTTTAATTATGGGAAAAATGAGTTGAAGTGATAATGAGTTGAATTTCAGGTTTTAAAGAATGGGTTATCTACAGTACATGCTCCTTATGCTTATGGGTTTGCAATTATTTTGTTGACTGTACTTGTTAAAGCTGCCACCTTTCCTTTAACTAAGAAACAGGTTTGTTTCTTTTTCGGAATATGATGTCTGATTATTGTTAGTTTTTAGTTATTGTTTTTGCATGTGTTAGAAATTCCGCTAAAGATGATTCTTGAGGTTGTGATTAAGGCACTTTCGATTTTGTTTTTATTTTATTTTTTTGTTAAATTAATATGAAATGGCTTTACAGGTGGAATCTACGATGGCAATGCGGTCATTGCAACCTCAAATAAAGGCTATTCAGCAACGGTATGCTGGTGATCAGGTTATTTCTTTATTTTTTTTGCTTAATGAGTTTTTTTTTTTTTTTAATTGGATGATTTGCATAGGTTATTCTTAGTTAACAAACATGGAGATAAGTGACTATATTTGAGGGGTTCGCAATTATATGGATCCTTGAGTGATCATACTGTTCCAATAGTTGGTTTATCATATATTAATTGAAGGCGCCTAATGCAGTAGAAATAGTATTTAGTGTCCTGTTTTAGTTAGTCACACTGATTTGACTTTGCAAGTCGATTTTACCTTTTCTCTTCTTACAGGAAAAAATTCAAATTGAAACTGCTCGATTGTATAAATTAGCAGGGATAAATCCATTGGCAGGTAGTTTTATTCTCCCTTTTAATCTTTTTGCACATGTCCATGCCCAAATTTTTTGTCTGAAACATGATCCCTCAAGGGGGGTATAAAGATAAAATTGTGGTAATGGTCGGGATTGGTAATTGCATGGAATTTAGTGACCATCATTGCTTCTAAATGTAGTCGCTGATCCGTAATTTATGAAACATCACCTAATTACCTAATCAGATGGTATTGGATAAATGTGTATATGTATTTGTATTTTTACTGTCTTTTAGACTTGTTAAACAAGCAGTTGTTTGATATAGGTTCCTAAGTATATAAGTATAACTTCCTAAGTATCATTTTTAAAAATAAATCAGAGTTGTAAAAAGGCTTCAATTTTATCCGACAGAAAAAAAGTATGATATATGATTCTTGCACTCAAGATTACAATCCAATAAACTCGGAATTGTCACTATTTACATGTCGTAACGATTGGGTAACTCTTTTGCAGACCCGTGAAGAGGAGTTTATTATATTCTTGCGTGTTTGTTTAGGTCATCCTTGCTGGTAATGCTAATCTTTGTTGCAACAGGATGCCTTCCAACGCTTGCCACGATCCCTGTATGGATTGGGCTATATAGAGCTCTTTCGAATGTTGCTGATGAAGTAAGTCCTTGTATCAATTTTTGTTTCAGTATTTGTTGCTCTAAGCTGTTACATTTTGAGTCATTTTATGCTTCTTATATATTATTTATCCTAATGCGAAGGGACTCTTGACGGAAGGTTTCTTTTGGATACCATCTCTTGCTGGTCCAACAACAGTTGCAGCTCGACAAAGTGGAAGCGGGGTCTCTTGGCTTTTTCCATTTATAGTGAGTCTTGTCGTCTTTCTAAATCTGATGCCTTTTATTGATTTACTCTTAAAGATTTTAATCAGCATATATTTTTCTCGTATATATATATTGGCAAAAGATCTGCTGTTCATCATATCTTAAGATGGCCGCGGAGTGTATAACTGGTAGTGAAAAATCTTTAGAGTTACTAAGTACTAAATAGTCTGGATTATGAACAGTTTACTGTGTAGTTAGAGACTGGAGAGAACTCTGAACCTTGAGATTTTTTGTATAAGTGCTTTATAATCAGTAAATATATTTAGTTTGCACTTGTAAACATACAGAATTTTCTATAATGCTGTATTAGTAAATCACATCTTCTGTTGCTTGAATTTCTTTACAGGACGGTCATCCTCCTCTTGGATGGTCAGATACCTTCGCGTATCTTGTCCTACCTGTCTTGCTGGTTGTTTCTCAGTACATATCTGTTCAAATTATGCAGACATCACAGGTTATTCCTTTAGCTAACTTGCTTCTAATGTGTCAGGTTATATCATATGTAGCCTATTACTCGGCCTTTTTTATCCCTGCTCATTGCAGACTTCCAGTTTGATTTAATTTCTTCTCAGTGCATTTTTGTCACCTAGTGGGCATGTTCAACTGGAATAATGTACTTGTGATCTTGGCAGTAATAAGGTATAATTGGAAAAAGGCGCAGTGCATGCTAATTAAGATTTTTTCTGAAAACTCTGTCTTTCCAGTGTCGTTTATTTTAGAAGCTTGTTCTTGACTTAACGTCTTTAGATCAGCTCTAATGGGAGCCCAACTCTCTTTTTGATATGCATGAAAAGGAACTGGCCAAGGTTTGTAGCGCTAGAGCAAGTGACAGAAAAGTGAGCGGTCCCACTTTCGTGGGACTGACGAGTTGAAGCCCATTTCATTTTTCTGATATTTTTTTTGTACTTGAACAAGGTGAAATAGTAAAGTGAGCTGTTTTATTATTATATGAGTGAAACATAACGGCATTACAAAAGAAGTAACATATTCTTATGTTTATCTCTATAGGTAATGTATCTTGTATACATATTCATAATTATTTTTTAGATTGTATCTTATAATTGTATGTTTCAATTTGTTAAGTTTTTTTAGATCATATAATGCATTTTAATTATTTTTCATTTTCATTTATATTTTATTTAATAATAGTTTTTATTCAAAAATTATCTTCACACATTACAATTACAAAAAAAATAAATTATATAAATCAAATTTGTATATGAATTATTTTGTTATTAAATAACTCATGCATAAGTAGATTAAGTAGGGCCTATGAAATGTAGTAAATGTTTCTTTGTTGTTGGAGATTGTTCCCCCACTTGCTAATGTGGCATTTAAGTGGTTCATAAAAGAAATGAGAAGTCGGATATGTTATTGTGAATGCTTCTAGGATATTGCTGATGCTGGACTAAATTTTTGTCTGACTACCTTCCCTTTAATTCTATACTTTCAGAGTGATGACCCAAACCTAAAGACTTCCCAAGCCATAACAAAGTTTCTGCCGTTGATGATTGGTTATTTTGCTCTTTCAGTGCCTTCTGGGCTAAGCCTTTATTGGTGAGTAGTTCTTTACTTGGCATCTATGAATACACTATCCTGCTAATTAAACTTAAATCACTGTGAGGCACTAGACAAGTTTAACTTTTCAAATAGATATGAAACCAATTACATGTAAGCAGTCGTTTCTTTTATATTAAAAATTTTGCTAATCCAACACGCACACATACACATTTTTCCCTTTGACGAGGCCTTGAAACCTCAACCTTCCATAGAGGGAGAGGGTGATACGGCTAAGACATGTACCCTTCTGGTGTTGTCTCTCTTTTTAATGTATTGGCTCATTGGCTGTGAGTTCCAATCATTTTAAAACAACTGAAATTTATGTTTTTACCCAGGTTAACCAACAATATACTGAGCACAGCTCAACAAGTATGGCTCCAGAAACTTGGAGGTGCAAAAAGCCCTATCATTCAATCTAGCAATGATAGTGTCATGCAAGAGCTGTCCAAAAAACAGATATCTGCTGTTGAAACAACCAGAATCAATGTGGTACCTAAAGAAGTAAAAAAGCAGACTCTCGATGGTCCCCGTCCTGGCGACAGGTTAATTAATGAGTTTCACAAATATTGCATAAACTTCCTAGATCTGTTGTTCAATTTTTAGGTTGCGTTTTACAGATTTAAACAGTTGAAGGAGCAAGAGGCAAGGAGGAAAAAACTAAAGGAAGAGGAAGAAAGAAAAACTAATGCAGTTGCGGAAAGTAATGATCCGGTAACTAACGGGAAACTCAAGGCAGGAACTTACTTAGGTGGGAGAGAAGATAAAAAAACGGAACCACCTAATACTGATGACTTGTCTTCCATTGGGATTTCTTCTATTAACGGGAATAGTTCTCCTCAAGAGTCGAAGGAATATCAGGATATTACAACTCCGAGGGCGGAAGATGATGAAAGTTGAGTATTGGAAAGGATGGTCAGCATTTGTATGAAAATGTAGGAAAGGTAAGATTTTACAAATAGCTGCTACGAAATTCTGTTAATATTGTATGCTTGTTTTGGAAGATGCATCTTTGTTCTTAATTCTTGAACAAGTCATCTTATCTGTTTCGGGATGTTCTCTTATTTTCCAAGTCATGTTCTTATTCAGCAATTCTCTGGTACTGATAGAACTGTGGTTACTGGTTTCTGTCCTTGTTGATATTGAATCCTGTAATGTAATCGAAATTGGTTTTAATGACAAATATTGCATCTTTGTCATACCAGGAAGAAGCCATAGATAATTTAGGCACAGGAGAAAATAAAGTCCCTGTTGATGACGACAAAACTCGGGGATAAAAATTGAGTTATCAAAAGTAGAAGTGAGATGTGACTCGGAATTCGTGACCAGACCATTACAGTAACATGATGAAGGCATGAGGTCATTTGCCCAACATAAAAGGAGAAGAAAGCAATTTGATGCCATGACAGATATTACAGGGGGTGATCTCTCAAGGATTGACTGCCATAGACGAGGCAGAATGTTTCTTGTTTGCTTTCAGTGGAGTCAGCATAGGGTGTAAATTTCTAAAACACATAGATAAAGATATATAGGAAAATTTTGTTGATTGTTTATATTTTTTTGCCTTTCTGGTTTATAATTAAGAAGTTGCAATTGTTTGTGTGGTATAGAATATGTCAAGGGGTCAGATATTTAAGTTTAATTCTCTCGAGTACAATTCGTACAAAGTGGATAAATACTCGTGGCTACTTGATACCTTGCAAAAACCAGAGTTTGATTACTTTATATTTTAGCACTTTTGATCAAGTTGTATGGGATTATAAGTGCATGCAATATTTATCCTATCTTAACCTTGAATCAAGTTCTAGGATTAACAATTTTTTCAAATAAAATAAGTTTTTAATATCACTTGCGGTTACCTTTTTCAATCATAACATTTTACCTTTTCTATTTTTCTTAACTAGAAAACCTCAAATTCTAGGTTACCTTTTTCAATCATAACAATTTACCTTTTCTATTTTTCTTAACTAAAAAATCTCAAATTCTAGAAATATCATGAGCAATGTTATATTTCTAATTTTCTCAAATAAAAGTTTTTATACACTATATAAAAATATCACCTGCAATTACCTTTTTTAATCAAAAC
>PHNY01295472.1:886-28008 GCA_003724115.2 Anethum foeniculum | reverse complement strand
TAATTACAAAAATAAATATTACATAATTATCTAGTACCAAAATTTGGTACTTTAGTACTTTGGTACTTTAGTACCGTGTTCCATTTAAACATGGTTTCGCTTATTAATAAAGAGTATAGATTGCTCTATCATAAAAATATTGCACATTAACTTAACGCTTGCATACTGAGTTAATTCTTTTTTACTATATATTAAGATTAATATTGCACTTTTGAAAAATATGCATTCCTTGACTTAAACTTATACCCAGATTTAACACCAATCAAACTTTATTTTCTCCGAGCTAATTGGTGTTCATACTGGATGCTAGGGTAAACACAATGTAAATGGAAGCTTATTTTAAATTTCTGGTTGAACTCTGGTAGATATTATAGTTTGTAGCTGGGGACGGATACTTCTTCCACAACATCAGCATGGACAATGGCAAAACTCATGAAAAATCCTTTAGCAATGAGAAAAAGCACAGCAAGAAGTGAGAGTTGTCAAGAAAAAAGGTTTGCTACAGGTAAAAGGACATCTTTCAGAACTCGTGTATCTAAAGATGATTGTAAAAGAGGTATTAAGACTCCACCTTACGATCCCAATACTTGTTCCACATGAAACAACAGAAAGATGCAAGATTGCAGGCTATGAAATTTCGGCCAAAACGAGAGTGTTTGTTAACGCCGCATCAATAGCTATGGATTCTGAGTACTGGGAAAATCCAGAGTTCAAACCAGACCGATTCTTAAATACTGATATTGATTTTAGCGGCCAGCACTTTGATTGGAGTTTGCCTGATGAAGCAAGAGCTGAAGATATTGATATGGAAGAGTCTTTTGGCATTACTGTCCATAAGAAAACTCCTCTTTACCTGTTTGCTTCTACACCTTCTGTAGCTATCTAGATTTTCTATACAGGATCGCGTGGAGTGTACCCAGTTGTATATACAATATTATTGATTCGGCCCTATATGCTTGTCAATACTTTTTAGTATCAGTTTGTGTTCTTTTAAGGAGAACGTTAATAAAACAGATCAAAAGTTTGAACGTTCAACAAAACTAATATCTATGTATTTAAATGTTCAAACAGAAACATGTATTTCGATGTTCTGCAATTGTATACTAGGTTGAGATAATACTTTAAATTTGATTCCTATACTTTGATGTTGCTCAGGTAACACCAATTTCAGACAGAACATGATACAAAACTTTTGCAGAGAATGATACAGACCAAGCAGAGAATGCTGATGAACTTATATGATCTTGTGCAATCCAATGTTTAAGTCGGAAGATATAGATATCAGGAGCGGATATGTACTGTGCCATAAAGCTTTAAAGACTCGTTTCTGATGAGCTTTTATGGACTGACTTGGCTTTTTAGCATTATACCTTATGTCAAAAATGTGGATCACAGGGTCTGCTGATCCAGAGGTTATGTACAGACCATCTGGCGACCAAGCTTGATCTATTAATGCAGACTGTGATTCACTAGTTTCTTGTTCCCATCCAAAGGCATGGACTTCCAGCTGCCTCACCCTATAGTCAAACAACCGAAGCTGCTTTCCCATGGTTCTGCACATAAACAGGTTTTTATTTTAGGCAGGAAAGCGAAGCAATACGAAGATAGATGTTTCAAAAATAAGCATATCTTAATTTGATGCCAATTCACTAATGAAATAAATCAGCCAGCAAATTTATACTTAAGTGTCCAAATGAAACCAAAACTAAACATACTCCATAAACATCACTCCCAAGGTTAGAGTGGGTCAAATGCCCAATTACCTCTATGCTTAAAAGTAGACCTCGGTTATAAAGAGGCAAAATCTCATCATACAGATCAGAGCAAACTATATCATATACTACATTATGTTGCATTAAGAGATACGGTCAAACCCAAGAACTTGAGTTTACACCTCAAGAGGCAACATCTCATCATTTATATCAGAACTCAGCTCCATTGTCATTTTGCTGATTTAAACTATATCATATGCCTAATAACCTTAAGCTAAATAGCCTTTATAAATATGTATTTATAGGTCCCACAGTCCTCTAAGTGTTACTTTCTGATTCACCAGGGCTAGACGAATTGTGAGCCTACGCTTTGGTACCTAAAAGGGAAATGTTACCTTGCCCACACAAGGGTCATAAACCTCCTGCTGGCGATAGTGACAGCGGGCGGAGCCTAAATACAGTTAAACCCAAGATCTTGGGTTTACATCTCAATATTAATAGAAGATTCTTATGTAAACTACATTAATAAGAGAGCCTCGCGGAAAAATAGAATTAATTCCATTGCTTGCTTAAGAGAGAGATCAACTGTAAGTGAATATTAATTTGTAGTTGCTTCATGAGAATATTAATTTGTATTTGCATCAATCTCATGAAGCAACTGTAATCCCATTTATGAAGCCTTCTAAATTTCAACAGTATTCTTCTCTTTCTCTGTACCCAGTTGTTAACATGCATCTCTTATTAATTCAAGCACCTTTAGAATCTAAACCAACTTCTAATTACTCAGTTTTGAACTTATTTTATATTCCAGTTTATGGGCCTACACTCATTTTGATGGGTATTTCCTTTTTGGTAACACTGATTTGGCACGGACGGAGCATAATATATGTCGCCTAATATAAAGTGCTCATTCTTCCAAGCATGTTACATTCACACATGATTCACTACCGTCCAGTGTAAGGCTCACAAAAGCGCGTCTAACTTCATCATGGATTCAATACGTAATTAAAATTTTAGAGATGTAAATTGATGTTTAGAACAGGTCACATGAAAATCACAAATATATGAATTATTTCAGGACTTCAATAGATACTTTATGCATCTACTAGAGTCAAATAATATTAGTAATTATAGTGGTCCAACCAAAACATTAATTTCACCTAGACCACAAATAATTCTGTCTGAAGTGATCATGAACAATCCTTCAGTATAAACTACGGATAACAAATCTACAATAAAACAGAAAATGAAGTAACCCAGAATAGGTGTTACTAAAACTAAAGCAAGACCTTGAATTAGAGTTGTAAATACAGTAGAAAGGCTTACCCGGTCTGAACCATAAAGAGATTGAAATCACATGGATTTGGCACAACATTCATGCATTTACTTTCCACTTGATGGCTGTAGTCAGCTTTACGAGCTACTACATTGAACCCTACAATCCTCTTGTCTGCACCAGCAGAGACTACAACCTGCTTATGCTGCAACCCAGCAACTCCCATTACCGCGGAGGAATGCAGGTTCCTGTGCAAGGCTTTTGGTTTCCAGTTGCTAATCCCTTCGTTCTCAGTCCAAAGAACTACAGCATGATCACTTCCGCCAGTAACAAAACAGGTGTCTTCCCAGGGCATAAACATTATATTGTTTATGATGCCTTTGACATGTGGTTTATCCTCCAGAAAGTTAACACGGCTCCTCTGGCATGGATACATGAAAGCTTTTACAACAGTCTCTATACTTGGTAAGAACAAAAAGCAGATATAGTAGCAGTTTATTGAAGTAGAAACCCATGCCATAAAAGTAGGGTTTTTAGTGATAATTTAAATAAGGAAACTACTTAAACTGGCGGAGATAAAAAAAAAATTAATTCACTAGGACAAAAGATTCCATTTCCACTCTTTCCCCCTCTAATTTCAATGTCATCAAGGCCAGGTATCAAGCATAATTTTCATATATTCCTACACTCTCCTATCCATACTTTTTGTGAAGTGAATCACTATATTTGGTAGAAGTAGAACTGTCACTTTATTTAACTAATAGCTTATATTTACATATATAGAGGAACCTAATTGTTTAATCACTATAATTGTATTCAATAAAAAGTTGGACTTCTTTTCCTTTCTTAAACACTTCATTGTTCATAAGAGTGCGCTCATTTAGGCAATTTAATACGCCACTTGCATGAAACCAATGCATGCCTAATTTAACATCATTATCTCTATTCTCTAATAGTCCACGTTCTAGATGTATAAGTTAAAAAAAAAGGAAGTTTAATCTGCACATGCGGTTGAACTAAACTCGTAATCTATGCCCAAACAACTCACTTTTTGATAAGCATGAAACAATAGGTGCACTAGTTCCAGTACAAAAAGAAGCTATCCATATAATTCGACATAACAAAATATAAAACCTGGTGTATCTTTGTTAGTATTTATAGTTATACTCATACAAAAGTATTATACTGGAACATGGTAAGCATGAGAACTGAAGGTAAACAATCGACTGCACTATTTACCTCTTTTCTACTGTTTAGATCCAGGACAGCTACCTGCGAATCTTGACCATCAGCACTGAATACCGAAAATAGGCTGTTTCCATGGGGATGCCAGGCAATATCTTCCGGCCACCTTCTTTGTTTGACCGACAAACAGTCCGTGCTACTTAAGCAATTGGCAGTTGATCTGAAATTTTTAAAACCAAAATAAATAACTTTTTCAATTCTGGAGAGAAAAAACATGTAATTCACATATGTCTCAGAAAGAGATATAAAGGATTGACATAGAATCAGTTATTATGCTTCTGTCTATAATAAAGGCATAAGCAGAGGGAGGCTTATGGAAGTGCTACAGTAATATTGGGAATTTGAGAGAGAGAGCCAACAAGGATGTGCAAAGAGAAGATGAAGCTCCACCAATGCCAAGTATATGTTTCTCAGTCAAAACAACTAGTGATATGGTAACATTAGGCTTTAAAAAAATTATAAACATTGTTTTGCATGTGGAGTGTAGAAAAGTAAAGGGTGAGAGTGAGTGGGCCAAATTGATGAAAATAGAGTATAGGTGTAAAACTAAATTTACCCTCTAGTTTGCAATTGCCACAAGTTGACAACTCCATCCAAGGCGCTGCAAAAAAAAATTATTTCGGTCAGTTGTGCTAAATCAAACGGCCCATAAAGCATGGATAACTTCTTTGTAATACCTTGCAAAGTCAAAACAAGTTTCCCTGTTTATGCAGGCGACAAAGAAATGAATACATACTTCAAAGCATGGTCAAATACATATTTACATAATAGTATGTCCCATGAATATATATATACACTGGAAAGTTAAATGTATCATAATACAAGCGAATCAACATGTCCAACAAACATCGAAACAGAGTCGATTAAGTCGCATTATCACTTATCAGTGATAGAAACAAGGCATCATCCTAGTTAAATATTCAATTGAATACCGTGTATAAATTGGAAAGACTATGCATGTGCAAATAGTATGAAATTTGCGGTTAAAAGGTAATTATTATCGTATAAAATGATGGTATCTCTATGTGATATACCTAGATCACTCTACTTAAAAGCTATTATGATTTAAGACTATATTAATTATTCAACGTATATATTTGCTAACTACAAATGTCACATATATTCTACAATCTACATTATATTGATACTGTGATGCTACAGCAGCAATATAAGCCCATCATGCGCCTTCTCAAGCATATCGAGTCACGACAAAATTGATTGATGTGGAGTACTTATTGCAGATAAGAACTGAGGAACATTATTTCATACTGCAAGTCCCATCCAGTAATAGTATAACCACAAACAATTATTTCTTAGTATCAAGAAATAGTTCTGCTGTACGCACAGAATACAAAGATACAGAATAACACTCTTATTTCATAAAACTGGAATCGCCATTTCATACTTTTTAATCTAAAAGTTCAGATTTGTGAACAACAAATGAAAGAGCTAACCAATTATTTTTTACTTGAAGGTAATCAAAGGAGAAAATCATTAAAAAAGTATGTACGCTTTTGGAAGTTTAAAACCTCAGCCTACCTGGTTGCAAAAAGCTGATTATTTGTTGGACATAAAACTAAGCTCCTTAACCTTCTCTTATGCCGACTAGATATAATACTTCCTGTCTGACAATGTATAGTGCGAGCTGAGGAGCTGCCACGGATCAAGCGAATTAAGTCTTCATGCTCTTTTTGCTCTGCAAATGATTAATAAATTGTCTTAAGTAAGTATCATGAAGGATAAGTAGAAGTTGTGTGACGGAAATTGTAATTGCAGCTATTAATTCAAAAAAACAGGTGAAATTAAAACCATGACAAGTGATGGCATTACCAAACTTCCTCTTTGTTCCTTTAGATTGTATGTCGCCAGAATCCTGCTCATAAGATATTTTACGAGACTTCACCCCTGATGACTTCACAGTATTGGCATGGGTAGGAATTGGAACTGACACTGAACCATTTGAAGTCTTGGTACCCAAATGAGACTTGCTTAATTGAGGTGTGACAGGATTCACAGAAGGAGTAACAATTTGTGTCCGAGACATAGTCTTGTTTTGAGAAGAACCTTCGTTATTCTGGATGACAGTATCACTGTGTACTCCTTTTAGATTTACTTCAGATTTCTTGGATGACTTGACACTGACTTGCAAAGGTTCTAACACAGACCCGGACCGGTTTTCAGGAGAATGTGAAATCATTTGATAAGGACTAGTTGATCCCTTTTCAACTTTTACGTTTACCATACCAGCTTTTAATTTTTCTTCCGACGCAACTACATTATGTTGCCCTCGAAGACGAGATAGTTGATTCTTCGCCTCCTCCAACTTTCTTTCTGCTTGCTCATGCTGCATATCATATTATGAAGAAAGATTAACGATGATTTATTAGAAAATGCAGACAGACTCCCTACAATTATCCATATATACTATACATAATAATCTCCAAACAAGTTATAAAAGTTTCTCAAGCCTGCAACTACAGTCTGCCAAAGATATAAAGGGTCCAGATGATGAAAAAGAAAATGGTGAATCTCCTGTGGCATGCGTGTAAAGGAAAAATTAAGATGTGCAAGTCTAACCAAGCTGCAAAATAGTGTTTTCATAGTAAATAAATAGAGCAGCAGTACGTGGAAAACTAGAACGAAGTAGCAGATCAGTCCTTGGAGTTAGTTAATATTGTAGATATGCTTAAACTTTTATCACTCTATAAGCACTGATGAAACTAACTTTTTGCAAACCCAGGTACTATATAACAATATGATGAGAACCGAAATTAATTAATTTAATAAATTTTAAACTAGGAAGATTTTATTGGGGAAAATTTCATAGCTCCTAGGATCCTAGACAACTTAAAGATTTATATTAGCTATTGAACAACCTTTTCATTTATTTAAGATAAATATTTGAACAAACAAATTTACATCCCGAGAGAAATTACTGAGGAAACACTTACCATTTAATCAAATAGTACTCTACAGGACTATATAACCACAACTCGATATTGTTATTTCCTAGCTGATAATAGATATCCCAAGTATCGACAGCTGAAACCAATAATTACACCATCTATTCAACATCGATTCTAAAAATTCCTTCTAGAAATAGTCTCTTTGGTTGTCACTTGCAAAATAGGGTGACAAATTTGAGTTTAAAACGGCGGGACCTTGTCAATTGCTAGAGCTGGCATGGGAAATGCTGAGATCAAAACAGCAAAAGAGACAAAATAGTCCCATACGATACCCGATAATTGACAAAATAGTAGTTAACCCATTATCCAGCCTACATAGAAACATCCAACTTCAAAACATGGATTCAAAAGTTAGGGTTTCGAGTGTCTAAACAACTACAAAAACATCAGATATCATGACATCAACCTTTTTTAAAATAGTTCACTTTCTTATCAATCTAGAATCGAAATAAATTAGCAACATTCACATTCTTCCAAAATTCACATTCCTCCATACAAATTCAGGATCAAATACATAAACAAACGCAGACAACCTTCAACAACAAAGATCTTAACATTCATATCTCTAAACAAATAATCAGTAATTCAACAAGATAAAAAAAACAAGTCCAAACAGTGATAAATAAAAAAGAAACAACAAAAACACGAAACAAAGTCAATTTAAATGATAGAATTGAGACAGTGATGAGTGTGAAATGGAAAAACCTCGGCAGTATAATGGAGAAGGCGCGCCTTGCAAGTCTCAACTTGTTGAGTACGATGATGAATCAGAGCTAACAGAGCTTGTTCTTCCTCGTCATCTGGTTGTCTCCGATCATCGGATTCTTCTCCGGCGTCTGTCTTAACGTTCTTTCGCGAGTTCATATCTACGTTGTATGCGGCCTTTGTTATAACTCTCAATCTCCTCTATATATTATACATTCACGCCGCGTATTATTAAGACAAAGGGGGCTTTTTATAGTTAGTATCAGTGATGTAGTTTTAGGACAAGAATATTATTTGGACATTTTTATTTTTAATTTTTTAATAAATTATATAATTGTAATTTATGATATGTATATACATTATATACAGATTATTGATATATGCATTAGAAATGATAAGTTGGTTTACTGACTCTTGTTATTAACATACTTTAAAATATATATATATTTGGATGTGATTATCTCCGACTTGTTAAGATCTCACTCCAATTCAGATATTTCACACAACTTATTGTGCACTATGTAGTATGTATTCAATACTTTTAAGGATTTTTACCGATTCTTAAAGTTCATGAATATTTACTTTAAAAATTTTAAAATTCTTTAAAATTTGGAGTTATTCAATTTGGATTGTAAAAAATTCATTAAAATCTGATTGTATTAATTTTAGATTTAAAAAAAATCTATTAAAATCTTGTGATATACAATTTATATTTAAAACAATCCATGAAAATCTGACGGTATTAAAAGTTTACGAATTTTGTTTTATTTGAAAGTTATTTTGATTTTGATGAATTTGCTTGTATATTTTTAATATTTTGAAATCTCTGTTGAAGGAATTCTGAAAAAATTCACAAAATTATCTGCAAAAAAAAAAAAAAAAGTTATCAACTCCGTCAAAATTCACGAACAATCAAAATCAACGAAATTTTTTTAAATTCATGAATTATTATCACTCCTTTAAAATTTGAAATAAATACACCCCAAAATTTATTTGAAATGGACTAATTACTCTATTTGTAAACGACTATTTTATTTGCAACACGAAAGTCAATCTATTTGGAACAAAGGGTTAAAAAAATTATATTTTTTATTTTATTAAAATGAATCATTTTATTTGTAACAGAAGAATCACGCTATTTGGAACAAATGGTTAAAAATTCATTTTATTTGAACAATCGGATATACTTTTATTACTATCTTTCAATCAAATACTGAAAAGGAAAAGGTCTCAGGTATTTTAATCAACAATAAATTCTCTTAGTATGAGCGTTACAGAGTTTTTGTCTTATTCTCAGCATGTTTTAACTCTGCTCAAAAATAATTATAAAGTCATGCAGTCGATGTAAATATCTTATCCCAGTAGAAACCAGTTACGCACAGTACTCAAACAGGACGAAACAAATATGCCAGATTAACTTTGTAAACTAAACATACGATATACATAATATCATCATTCAGCATATTACATACATTTGCAAAACAGACGGTTCCAAAATCTTGAGCTACATGCTAAGCCAGTTGATTAGCTGGTCAATAAGTTTACATAGAACTTTCTGAAAACGGGGAATTGCTACTTCGGTTGAGCTAGGCTTTCTTTTCTGTTCACAAAATTGTTTAGGATATCTCTACAAGAAAAATGGATTCAGGCTAACAATGATGTACAGAACTGAGATAGGTGCGATCTGCCTGATTCACAAAGTTAATGCATTTAGCAGGTTATTCAAAATGAGTCCTTCGAGCTTGCCTCGCCGGATGTACTTCCTTGATTATGTACTGAACTTGAGCTTGCCTCGCCGGAAGTACTTGCTTGATTATGTACCGAACTCGAGCTTGCTTCGCCAGAAGAACTTGCTTGATTATGCTTTTCCTCGTTAAAACTGCTTCGAGGTTTACCAGACCTTGAGCGGATACTAGTTCCTACAGGAAATGGCTCCTACGTGGGCAATGAAAGGTTTAATGTATTCAGCTTATGATATGAGGTGGAGAAGAAAAGTTTAATACATATATAGATACAGAAGTAATACAGTGAAAATACAACTCTTATACCTGCTCGCCTGCATTCGGACCTTCAGTGCAGAAGAGAATAGGGCGAAACCGTTTATCCTCATTCATCAAGCTTGAATTCTGGAAATGGGCAACTAAAGCAGCTCTCCCCTGAATCCTTGCATATGTTATAAAAGCTACTTTTCCACTGTTGAACTTCTCCCACTTCTTGCCATTGAATGTCTGCAAAGAACATGTTTAGACCCGTGCCAGCATTTGCAAGATTGAGAAAATGTCAGAATAGAATAAATTCTATAACATTTATTGCACATTCCAGATTAGATAAGACATAAAAAGAAATATCGACTATATATATATATATATATATATATATATATATATATATGTATGTATGTATGTATAACCTTATAAAATGGTATAATTTGACGAGTGTCAATCATGTTGATGAATGCATATCCCATACTGCACTTGTTCTGATACAAAAATAATTATGAAATCAGTAACTGGTAGATTAAAATCCCGAATGTCTCTTTTTGTATAAAATGCAAAATGGAAATTACCTTAAAATCAATTGGCAGATAAATGAAGTCATAAGTTCCTTGATGCTGTTCATCAATTGTTGCCATGAGCATTTTTGATGTATACCTGCAGTGACCCATTAACACGATTCGAACTTTAAATAGGAAAAGGAAACAAATGCATCCAAACCAAAATGAGGAAAATTTGTTGTGTAAATCTTGATCCAACTTTATTCAAGGAAAGACCGTTCAGTCCTCAGGGAAGAAGAGGTTTGTGCTTCCATATGAAGAAATAAATGATCCAACTTCTATGATATTCTAAAAGAAATGCTACACTGAATGACCAAAGCCACACTAATAGGGAACAATTTAAATCAATATATAAGAATTTAGGCTGATAAAGTAGGTAATTAGGGTCCAGAACAAAAGATTGAAAAAGTAGGCGCACATGTGCATGTCGGAATTTTTTATTTTTTTTAAAAAGTTACTTTATCTGGTCTTGATGACAAGATTAGAAAAAATATTCGAGAGTATAAATTTAATAAATGTAATGATATAATTAATCTATCAAGAGAAAAGAATAGGCACTATTGTTTCACTTACTTGTTTGGAATGTTCTTTATCATCAGTGTAGTTCGGGTTTCTTCCCCACGTAACACGCGATCGATATCAAGTTCATACTGCATCCTATCAGAATGAGAAGAGTCAGCTTCACTTCTGTTGTTTGATAGGTTTCTCATGCGTTCTTTTGGAGCACTAAACGAGGTTGGTGCTGAAGCAACTAAATTCACTCCAGAAACAAAATCCGATAAACGCTGAGGGGGGCTGACTGCAGAATTAAAATACTCGCTGATTTGATTCTGATCGTGCAAGTAGTTACGAGGAGCGAAGTCAGACGCTTTATTGTGAACCCCAAGTCTTCCGATAGACTCCATGTACGCATGCTCACTGTTCCAATGGGACTGATTAGAGGCCTGTGCTGCTCCATCACGGCATAACTGAGTATGTGAAACTTTGTTTGTGTTGAGCCCATGAGATGATGATCTAGACAATTGAGGTAGATGTGGAATGCCATGAGCATGAATGCCACTGGCAAGTGGCAAAGATTGAGGCCAACCCAAGGGACTTGATGAAAAATGCTGAAACATATTGGAATTGTTCTGTACGTAGTGACCTTCGGGAATCGTGCAGCCAGTAGTCCGGGAAGAGCCAAAAACTGGTAAAGGAAACCATCATGGTCAGTATTTCCATTATGTTGACTACATTAGAACTAAGAAATCATCAACATTATCACTGCCACGAGTCCATGATTATATTTCTAATTCCAGTATATATTAAATTAGTCAATTAGATCTAATCACAGTTATGAGAAGGATAAAGGACTTGCGATTTGACGTGCTACTTACCTCCAACGTGATGTTTTGCTTGCTGCCCATTGGGGTCTACCATACAAATGTTTCTGCCATTCACGCCTTCTAATCTTCTCGGATTAGCATCAATTGACAAGCCCGCAACAGTGCTACAGGTGTTGTATGAGATAAACTGAGGTGAACCAATGTAATAATCTGGGAAGGATCGGAGATGATTATTTGGAGAGCATGAATTACTAAAATTCTTATGATCCAAAGAATGTCTTGGGTCATGAAGCAAAAACCGATCATGAACAGACCCCGGTCTCACTGGAAAGCTGCCCGGGACACTAAAACCACCTTGAGCGAAAGAATTATCATTTAAAGCGCTGATAGTCATCTCCCTTTTTGAACGAATTTCACCGACAGACCCATTATACATGTAGCTAGGTGTCACTGAGGAAGGAGACACTGTCCCTGTAAAAGCTTCTGTGAGGTGGAAAATCTCAAAGAGCGACAAAATAAAACCCAAACACCATCTCTATTAAACATACCTAGTTGCTCTAGTGATGATTTTCCATCCAAGCTTTCACGATGACTACTTTCATCTAATGTCAGTAGGGGAAGGAACTGTTGAATTAAACTGCACAGTAGAAAACAAAAATCTGAACTTAAAAGAAGGGGAATACAGAACAAAAACAAATAAGAAAATAAACTTTTTCACATGTTAAGTGTTATAGCATGAATAAAGTGATAAATGACATGGTACTGTTCTACAGAATTAACAAAAGAAGCGGAACTAAAATAACCACATCAAGATCATATATCAGACATGAAACATTGTTTACGATGATCATAAGATGTATGACTTCAAACATATTTAGTAGGAACAGTGACACTGCATAATATATGTGTGTGTGTGTGTGTGTGTGTTTTTATTGAACGTACTATTGTCTATTAGGCCCCAGTTCAAGTATGATCTGCTTCCCTGCAATATTGCTACAATTTAATGTGGAATAAGCAGCTTCCGCTGATCGAATATCATAATATTCGATCAGTTTGTTACACTGCTTTGCTTCGCCAATCTGCCATCACCAAACCACATAAGTTCCCAATTATATACAGCAGTTTATAGGTGACAAGTTCCAATCAATAACTTACTTCCTTAATTTCCCCGAAACTGCCAAATATCTGGCGAATATTTTCATTTGACAATGAGGAATCAATATTAAATACAACAAGGGTGCCCTCTTGAATATCTTCACCCGAAGGATCCTAAAACAAACAACGTAAAATATAGAAATTCAGTGAGGCTTGATTTCAAGCTACTGCATAATTAATTAATACATAAAGCTTTTCATCAATTTAATTAGTACCAGAAGTGGTAAAAGCATGTCAATAACAAATAACTAAGGAACACTTGTATGTTATCATTTGTGCTCAACAATAAGTGAGTTTAATGCACCTTTGCTATCAAGTAACATGCATCAAGATTCTTATGTCTTGATGGTGTATTTGAAAGTGAATTCCTTGCACTCCAAGCTGCTCTTATATCATAATAAGATACGATGATACGACCTACGTTCTTACAAGTGTACAGAGAGTGAATATCACCATATTTCTGCAGAAATTGATATAACATATTAAAAATATTATTTGAAGGCAATAAATTTCAAAGGTTCGTGATTATTCTTAAACTTATGGGTAACAGGAGTATGCACCTCAAGAAGAGACCTCAGCTCAGAATCTTCAATACTGGTACTGATGTTTGTCACAAGAAGTGTTCTAGAAAATTTTTCATTATAAGAATGCTTCGTTGCAATTGAACCGTTTGAATTAATTCGACCATTAAGAAATCCATTAGTATCTGCTTCTAATTCCATGCCTCCTCCGCTTTGAAACAGATCTTCTTCATCTTCACTATCATCCAAACGAATACTACATCTCAGCTTATCGATTATTCCAGAAAAAAGATCATCCTCATCAGGTAGGAGATTTCTGATACTTTGCGCCTCGTTTTCTTTAGTCTCTACCGGTGATTCCATTTCGTATGATACTGCAGATTGGTGAATCTGAACATCCTCTCTTGATGATATAACTGCACATGATTTGGTGAATCAAGTACATAAAACCTCACAGGTCCAACAACTAAACTTGTTTGTAACAAGATAGTGAAGCATAAGAACAACACGGAACAATAATAAAGTTCATCAAACTAAAACAACCTTATACACACACAAAATAGGCCAGAAAAAGTATAAATAGAAAGTTGTGTCCATTATTGGTGTGTTTGAAGGAATATATAGAGAGAGAGAGAGATGCAAGTGAAAGGAAGTGGTTCATTATTTGCACAAATAGTTCGCGCATGACGTGGCAAATCATGATAGGAAGTGGTTCATTATTAGATGGTCCCAGATTCCACTTTGAGAAAAAATTGCTTCAGTTGCACGCAATGCACGAGCAGCTGCACGCAATGCGCGAGCTCATTTTTTTTTAAAAAAAAAAAACAGGTGTGCCACTCCTGACCTTTTTCATACAAGTAAATGAAAAAAAGCACGACTAATTTTTATGGCAGAAAATACCAGCATAGGTATGGCATAGAGTTTTGAAAGTTTGCTGGGTAACAACTTAAGTTCTTACAATTATTGGCAATTAACAACAGCAAAAAAGAAAGCACCTTTAATTAAGGAAAGTCTTATTAATGTCTAAGTACGCATGACTACTATCACGTAATATATCATATCTAGACAGATTATCTTTATGCATCTACGGTGAATTATATAAAAATCTACTACTTCAAAATTAGTGGCAATAAAATATGGCTCACCGTGCTTAGCAGGCAGAGTTTTAAGCTTTCGGCAATCAGTTTTCCCCTGCCAATTGTAACACACATAAATTAGACATAAACTTAGAGAGAGATGCACGCGTACCTACATGCCATGTTGGTAAAAACTAAATTAAAAAGAACTGCCCTTATGCTAGACAACACAGCATCAGCTCATAAGCAACTAAAACATGCCTGGAGAAGAATTACCTCAGAAAGGGTATGTTTGTCCTTGAACAAACCAGAGGTCTTGCCAGCATCCCTTTGTTCCATCATTCGAAATGGCATTGTACAAATCCAATGCCAAACCTATCATAAACCTGTGAAGCCAAAACTCAAACTTTTCAACACCGCCTGCTCTTAAAAGTCTCCCGCCACATGACAATACAAACCATAAAAAAAGATTCAAAATTACAGACATTAATACATCAATTAAAACAGACGAAAGTTCGCAATCCACTTCCAATCAAAAAAAATTGTGTTTGTCACCACCAGTCATTTACTTAAAGATTCCGTTTTTCTTGCAAGGTATTAAAATTAAGTAACAGAGCAGGATGACACTAAACAAGAAAGAAAACATATATACTGTCACAAGTCACAACAAGTCAAGAACAGATCACAAAACTTAAAGTGCAAGTCCATGTACTAGAGATCAGAAACCAAATCACAAAACTAAAGAACTAAATTCACCCGAAATCCCGAGAATTATCGATAAACACACTAATACACAAACATAGAATCAGAAAATAACACATAATTCAAGCAGGACTTCACTTACATAACACATCTCGACATACATATAAAACTTCAAAAAATAAAATTACTCATCTAGCTAAACAATCATCAACTGATCAAGCCATATCAATAGTAATTAGCCACAGCTGCACTGTAAATTATGCAATTATGTTAACATATAAAACTAACAATTAGTAGGATTTAGAATAAATAAACTAAATGGCATCAAAAAAACACAGTAATAAATCAAATTTATACATACAAAGACATTTATTATATACACACACAGAAAATGAACAGTAGTTGAAGTTTTGAGCTTACCTTGCAAGTTATCTTACAGAATTGCCTTGTTCCAACGAGAGCAAACTATAGATACAAACATATGTAAGTAAATATTGTTATATGGTACAGAAGTTGTGCTAATGAGAATAATAATTATGATTAAAGTGAAAATTCATGTAATTTTTTTAATAATATATAACTGAGTTTTTTGCAGGAGAATCAGAGATGTGTGCCGGAGAATATATGCATTTCACCGGAGCTTCTGTGTGTTGTGTTTAGTTTAGTTTAGTTTCAGAGAGAGAAAGTGTGTTTGTGTGTTGATGAGAGAGAAAGTGGGGTTGGTCTTGTGGCCTTTGAATAAAATAAAATAGACAATAGTGAAAATAAGAAATGAGGTTGTTTGTTGCGTTAGAGATAGAAGTGGTAATAAAAAATTGTTACGGCAAGGAAAAGAAAAAAGGAAAGAATTTCCACTGAAAAAAAAAAAAATCTTACAGTGACAAAAATCAGAAACAATCGTGTTTTCTATTATAATTGCGGAAATTTATAAATTTGAACCATATTAATAATGTAGTTTTTGTGCATGCAGGAGTTTAGTTAAGAAAACGATCCTATCAACACTAATTATAGAAAATTCGTTATCAAATTTAGGCTTATTAGTGATAGAATATAATATTTTCAAGCTACTTAATTTAATGAGGGAAAAATAAAATTTGGATGAATTTAATAGATGGCTTTCTAAGAGGAGAATCAAATCATAACACTTATTGCGAATGAATCATATATTTAAATTATGTTACTCGAGTTGGTAAAATGAAATTTGTTTCAAAAAATATTTTAATTTTTTACAGTGGAAGTGATTTTTATGTTGATAAATGGTATTGAAATATAATAGCCTTAAAAGATATCTGAATTTGACTGTGGACTGGGACGAGAAGTAGATCGAGGTAGAGATAGAAATGGATATGCATGGAGGGTATAAAGAGGATGACATAATAGGACTGTGTTTGGATACGGCGCGTGAGGTGTAGCAGTTGCTGGAATTTTGGTTGTTTTCAAGTTTTGGTTAAAGCCTGTCCAGGTATGTTAGCCGGTTGAACAAGTAACGGCAGTTTCCTAATATTTGAAAACTGAGAACCCTTGTTTCAAATGTTTGTCTGCACTGTAGTGCTACCACTGAATTGTATATATAATTTTTTCAATGTTCGACTCGCATTTTAAGGTGAATATAAAGTATGCATTCGTAATTCGTTTTTCAAATTTTCTTTTTCTGAATTAAACTTCAAGTGTTATACTTTTATTTAGAAAAAGAAAAAATTTAAAATTATTTATGAAACTATGTTATAAATTAGCGTTAAAATGCGTGCCGGACTCCCGTCCCCCAATGTATACTACTCAGGGGGACGGAGGGAGTACTCACTTCTATCCTTAGAATTTATGTATTGTATTTATTTAAAGATAATTTTAAATTCGTCAGAATATTAATTTGTATATTTTAGAAAATTCTGTAAAGACCGCTATTTCATCTCGTATATTTTGCAACCAAAATTTTGCAAAGCATACTTCATAAAAAATATTATTTTATTCAAATTTTTTAGAATCAAATATATTTTATAAATAAAATATGATTTTTTCAATAAGTAGAACATGTTTTGCAGACCAATAAATATATACAATTTTCAAGATTTTCGATGAGATAATATTATTTATAAAATAAAATTTTTAAAATAATGTATTTTATAATATTTTTCTTGCAAAATATATCAACCAACCAACCAACCAAATATACCCGGTATATAGCACATAAAGCGGTGTCTGAGGAGTGTATGATGTATGCAGCCTTACCCTCACTCAAAAGAATTAAGAGGTTGTTTCCACAAAGAACTCTTGATTGTGTATGCAAATGTATAAGGTACAGTAGTAAAATGAAATGCAATACAGTAATACACAATACCAGTAGTTACTGTTATAAGTCACTTTTATTCCCCATATTGTACCTTTTTTATGCCTCAAACTCAAAAAAAATTTAAGATCTCTTTCAAAACTTATGTTTCACCAAATTACCTGTCCAAAACACGCAATAAAAACATAATCTTATAAATTTGACATTCATCAAACCCATAAACTAATTCACCACTCTAATCCGACGACACCAAGATCTCCTATCTGATATCATATCATCTTTAAAGTTTAAGGCCCGTAAATTCAGCGTGAGCAATTCAGCCCAAATCCCCCTTGGCAGCCCTTTCCTTCTCGGACCTGATATAACAAAATCCTCCACTCTTCGCACCGAGGCGGATACCTGTCTTTTCCGGACTAACATGGCCAAACCAGCGCAATCGACCATCTCTCACTATTTATGGAATAGACGCAACTTGTAATTAATTCCCAAAAAAAGCAATTGACATCATATCCAACATTGTACGTCCACAAATCCACCTTAACATCCGCATTTATATTACCTCTAATCTATACTCTTGGGCCTTTTTTAATGCCCAACCCTCCGATCCATATAACAAAGCTGGTCTGATCACCACTCTATAAAAATTTCCTTTTAATTTAAAGAAATCTTCCTATTATACAATACTCCACTTTAGCCATCTTAATTTGATACGATAAGTAACATCAGCATCTATATCTCCTTCTTTTTGAAGAATAGAACCCAAATACCTGAAATTATCTTTAGGAAGTAGTAAATGGTCACCAATTCGGAGATCTTTTCCTTCATCATTAGGTTCATTACTAAAGTTACACCATAAATATTCAGTCTTAGAACGAAAAAAATTACAAAATATTAAATAAATAAAATTTAAAGTAAAAAGATTTTAAATTTTATTCCCTTATAGAATCATTTTGGATAGGTGTGATTCTACTATTTAATCACTTTGAACTATTTACTAATTTTTCATAAGTTTTAAGAGAAAAAAATTGTGAAACTTCATTTTTGATTTAATAATTGAAATTTATGATTTCATATGATGAAAAAGTGAAATTAATATGCGTATTATATATATTTACATAATGGTTCTTTACGGAACACTATATAAGGGAGCCCTTCCTAGATTGCCACCTTACTTATTATAGTCAAAACATTAAAATTTTAATCGGTCAGTACCTATTTTTTGGTACTAGTCAATTGATTATTTTTACTTAATTAATCAATTTTTATTTAATTAATTTTTTTAATTTGATGATTATATTACACTATTTATATATGACAAATTATGAATAATTTATTAGTCATTATAAATGAGCTTAGCGTAAATGAATTTAGCTGCCTAAAACAAAATTAATATATATATCATGAATTTGGGCAAAAATAAACTTAAAGCTTAAAGCTTTATACTTCTACATCACTTTGTTAAATCAAAATTTAAGATAATTTATTAGGAAAAAAGGACCCAAATGACACAATTTGGAGGTAAAATGCCCCAAATGACACAAAATAAAAAACTGGCCTCAAATAGTACTTTAAGACGCTACATCGTGTAGCGTTTAAAGTTTTGGTTCCTAACGCTAGTTTAACTAGCGTTTTCATAGTTTGAAGTTGGCAAAACGTGACTTTATGTCACGTTTTGTGATTTTTTTATTATTTATTTGTAATGTTTCTTATTGTGTGTCATTTTAAGACCCGAAATATCACTTAATGTTACTTTTTTAATGGTTATTTTAATATTATTTTTTTAAAAAAAATAGCAGTGTACCCTAATTTAACAAATTTTAATTTTTTTAGAGTTCAATAATCCCCTTTTGGGTTTTAGAAATATTAAAAAATTGAATAAAAGACACAAATACTTAGCAATTTTAAACATTTTTGGGTTCACCGATCCCCTTTTGAGTTTTAAAAATGTTTAGATTAAAATAAATAAATAACACAATGATTTAGGGTTTAGGATTTAGGGTTTAGGGCCTTTAACCCTAATTAAAGCTAGGGTTTCGGGCCTTTAGGCCCGATACCCTAGGAACCAAACTCTAATTATTAACGGTTTTTAATATTTTAGGGTTCAATAATCC
This sequence comes from Anethum foeniculum, assembly GCA_003724115.2. Classification (NCBI taxonomy): domain Eukaryota; kingdom Viridiplantae; phylum Streptophyta; class Magnoliopsida; order Apiales; family Apiaceae; genus Anethum; species Anethum foeniculum. Next base: position 8,376 of record PHNY01295472.1, on the reverse strand, counting down.
CCTTTTGGATTTTAGTAATATTTAAAAATTGAATAAAAGACACAACTACTTAACAATTTTTAACATTTTAGGGTTCACCGATCCCCTTTTGGGTTTTAGAAACATTTAAAAAAAATTAATAAAAGGTACAACGATTTAGGGTTTAGGATTTAGGGTTTAGGGCCTAGAGCCTAAACCGGCCCTAAACCCTAATTAAAGCTAGGGTTTAGGGCCTTTAGGCCCGAAACCCTAGGAACCAAACTCTAATTATTAACCGTTTTTATTATTTTAGTGTTTACCAATTCCCGATTTAAATTTTAAAAATATTAAATTATTAAAATATGTGAATAAAATCGGAACAAAATACCCTTAAAGTAGTATTTTAAAGTGTAAAACAGCACTTCAAATTAGAGAAAGCGAGGTAAACGGGTTGCGTTTAAAGTTTTTAAAATATTAAAAAATATAGTAACGCTACATTAAGTAGCGTTGGAACTTTTTTTTTAAAAAAATTAGGTGAAACGCTACACGATGTAGTGTTTTAAACCAAACTTTTAAACGCTGCCCGATTTAGCGTTTTGGAGTGCTATTCAGGGCCAGCTTTTTATTCTGTTCCATTTGGGGCCATTTAACTCCAAATTGTGTCATTTGGAGCCAACACCCATTTATTAGTCGATATAATAGACTTAGTGGATTAAAATAAAATTAGTAATATTATGGGTCTAGTCTAAGCTCAGTACTTTTTAGTAATGCCAAAGTAAAGATAATCCATTAGTCCGTACAATGAATCTAGCGGGTTAAACAAAATTAATATATATAATGATTCTCGACAAAAATTTATCTATACTATTTTATTAAAGATAAACTAACTATAATTCATTGATCGGTATAATGAGTCAAACGAGTTTAAACAAGATTAATGTATATTGTATGCATAGACTAAGAAAAAATTAAAATTAAACTAAAGATAATTCGTAGGTCGATATAATAGACCAAACAAGTTGAAACGTAGTTAGGTGCTTGCCTACTTTGATCTCTGCCCTTAGTTTTACTGATTTGGCATAAAATTATATTCTTATTATATCTTTATAATATAATATGCATTAGAGGGATCTTATCCAAATTATGGTCCCTGTATTATCAATGTAATTATTCTTATTATATCTTTATAATATAATATGCATTAGAGGGATCTTATCCAAATTATGGTCCATGTATTATCAATGTAATAAGTCTCGTTAGATATTAAATCAAATTGATGATAGCTACTGGATCTAAAATAAGAAAATATTCTATTTTCATGATCTAAACCAAAACTAAGTAGGTCTTCTAAATTGAATAGAGTAGTTAAGTAAGTATCCTAAATTGAATAGAATATTTAATACACAATTCGTAACTATTTTTTCTCGTCGGTTTTTTGAAAATTTTACGTAAGTAATACTTTTTAAATCATAACTGAATTAAAGAACATTTCACGAGCTTCGTGTAGGTTGTAAAATCGTTAAAATCTGATTTCTAGAACTCAAAGATAAAGTCAAAATAAATCAAACGTAACCCGATACTACTAACATATTTAAATTTACTTATAACTTCAAAATTTTATTAATAACATATTTAATATTTAATACTCATAATGTATTATTCAACTATCAATGATAAATTAATATATAATATTTATACGAATATATTTTTAGTACATTATATAAAATCTAATATTTTATTTATTAGTTTCACATATATTAACAAACACTTTGAACAAGAGTTTGGGGAGAATATTGAGACTATTTTTGAAAAAAAGTACGTTTAACGTATGAAGTTTTCACATTACTCTTTTATATAGTTCGTGTTCTTACTATTTCTATCAAATATTACAATGTTCTGAATTTTTAAATATGTTATTGTAATTATTAAAAAATATACGAATAAAAATTAATCATACAACGGTGCATTGTAAGGGTAATAAACTAGTATAATATAGTATGCATAAGAGGGATCTTATCTAAATACTTAATCTGATTTTCATAATCTAATCCAAAACTAGGTAGGTATTCTAAATTGAATAAATTAATTAAGTAGGTATCCTAAATTAAATAGAGTATTTAATACAAAATTCGTAACTATTTTTTCTCTTCGGCGTTTTGAAAATTTTAGGTAAATAATACTTTCTAAACAATAACTGAATTAAAGAATATTTCACAAGCTTCGTGTAGGTTGTAAAATCGTCAAAATCTGATTTCTAGAACTCAAAGATAAAGTCAAAATAAATCAAACGTAACCCGATACTACTAACATATTTAAATTTACTTATAACTTCAAAATTTTATTAATAAAATATTTAATATTTATTACTCATAATGTATTATTCAACTATCAATGATAAATTAATATATAATATTTATACGAATAGATTTTTAGTACATTATATAAAATCTAATATTTTATTTATTAGTTTCACATATATTAACAAAAAATTTGATCAAGAGTTTTGGGAGAATATTGAGACTACTTTTGAAAAAAAGTACGTTTAACGTATGAAGTTTTCACATTACTCTTTTATATAGTTCGTGTTCTTACTATTTCTATCAAATATTACAATGTTCTGAATTTTTAAATATGTTATTATAATTATTAAAAAATATACGAATAAAAATAATAATACAACGGTGCATTGTAAGGGTAATAAACTAGTATAATATAGTACGCATAAGAGGGATCTTATTTAAATATTTGATCTCTGATTTTCATAATCTAATCCAAAACTAGGTAGGTATTCTAAATTGAATAAATTAGTTAAGTAGGTATCCTAAATTAAATAGAGTACTTAATACAAAATTTGTAATTATTTTTTTCTTCAGTTTCTAGAAAACTTTACGTAAATAATACTTTTTAAATCATCACTGAATTAAGAATATTTCGCGAGTTTCGTCTGAGATGTAAAATCGTCAAAATTTGATTCTAGAACTCCAAGATAGAGTCAAAATAAATCAACGAAACCCCGATAAATTTGTTTAAGTTCGATTATCTCTACTAACATATTTAAATTTATTATTTATAACTTCAAAATTTTATTAATAACATATTTAATATCTAATACTCATAATGTATTATTCAACTTTTAATAATAAATTAATATATAATATTTAAATTAGTAGATTTAAGTACATTATATAAAATCTAATATTTTATTTATTAATTTCAAATATATTAACAAACACTTTGATGGAAATTAAGTTCTCAGCTAAATTATCGATATTCACTAGATTCTTTTATATAATTCGTATTCTTACTATTTATATAAAATATTATAATATTCTAAATTTTTGAATATATTATTATAATTATTAAAAAAAATACACGAATAAAAGGAATGCACGGGCAAAAAGTTAGTATAATTTAAATATTAGTTGACCTTGAGAATCTGTTAATATTCTAATTAAATAACGTATAATTATTTAATTTAAACACCGGTTTACCTATTTTAAATCAATTTTAATGAAAATATTTATTTTAAAATTATTATAGTTAAAATAACCCGCACGGGATATAAGTTGGTAGGATATAACACGTAAATGAAGATAGATCAAGTTCATAAAAAATTTTAGAATTAATATATTATATTCTATAATTATCACTCTATCAATTCAAAAATATTATTTTATACAAATCATACGCTATCTTCTTTCTTTTTTAATACATAAAAGAGTATCTTAACTTTTTTCATTCTAATTGAAGAATATCTTAACTTTGTTAAAGGATAATTGACCATGGTATTGTCATTCACAAACTTTATGCAAAAATAAATATATCAACATAAAAAGAACCAACAATTCAAAAGATTTAGCCCATATCTCTGATATTTGTACAAAATGTGTTTTTTACCAATTATAATTTCAATAAATTGACCATAGCAATACATTTCCACTCCTAATCTTAAACAGTTTTGCTGCAAAACTGCACCTACCGCCCATCTTTGAACAAACCCTTCGTGCAAATGTAGAAGTGCTTACCATGTACACTAAAAATAGGGTATTTTGATTCGAAGTAACGCTCGTAACTCTGACGAAAAAAAAAAAGAGAAGAAGTAACGCTCGTAGCATTTCGAGTAAAGCTCGTAACGGACCCGTAAAATAAGGGAAAGTATAGCAACTCTCACGTTGTAAGCCACCCTCTTGTTCTTTATATGTTGCTTTATTCGTACCATTTTGGCTTTCCTGGTGTATACGTTATAAAGTTTGTGTATACATGATAAAGTTCATGATTACAAAAACACAAATATAGAATGATAATCATCATAAAAAGAATGAGCCTCAAATGATTATATAATTATCCGTTTAGCTTTAAGTCGGGGCTATACCCAGTTCGATCCGATCCGAGACTATTTTAATGGATATTAATTTGATAAAAAATAATTTAATCCAATAATACAATTTGCACTACCATTGAGTTTTTTTTTTTTTTAAAAGAGCAAGTAAACAAGATAAGAATTTAATATATCTTTTTATAGAAAAATTTGATATAACAATGTCTTTAAGAGTTTGTTGAAATCACATAATAAAATACGTTGATTTTACTAAGAACATGAAGAACATGAGATATGGAAAAATATGAAATATGTAATTAATCTTGTTTGTTAAATTGAAAAATGTCGAAGAAAATATGTGAACTGTAAATTGTTTCTCTAACAGAAAAGAAAACAAGAGGCTCATGTATCCTTTTGAAAGACAAAATACCTAGTAGGGTTAGGGTTTCCTTTGCTCCACTAAGACTCAAGCCCAAAGACAATATAACGCATCATGTAAAAAAATCATAACTGATCAGGGCTTATGCATCAGTGGTTATTCCGAGTTGAAAGAAAGATATATAAATAATTGTAAGTCACAATTCTATTCTCAAATTTAAAAAATTATAATTTATGAGTGTATATTGTAATATCAAGTGTTTTTAACTACTCACGCTACTTTCTTTTCCTTTTATCTCATTTTTTAAGAAAAAAATGGTGTGAATCTCACTTTTGACGGGCCTATGTAGGTATACTAGCTTCTCACATTAGGCTCATATCTCTTAACGAGTCCAAATATTATAAATGTATCATTAAGATTCGAGGATCACGTCTAGGGAGCAGCTCGTTATTACTATTTTAGAAAGAATGAATAAAAGAGGTGATCCCACTATCTGGGAATCGTACTGATGGACGAGGAACATACGACCTCTGTTCCCATTTAGGGTCTCATCTCATAGACCATATTATGTATGGATCGCCTTACAATAAACTAATTTTATATTCTCCACTGAGTTTAAAATTTTATGATCAGACTTCAAGTCCAAAGACAGTGGAAGGCATCATGTAAAAAAATCATAACTGACCACGGCTCATGCATTAATGGCTATCCCGAGTTGAAAGAAAGATATATAAATAATTGTAAGTTACAATTTTACCCTTAAATTTAAAAAATTATAATTTATGAGTGCACATTGTAATATCAAGTGTTTTTAAAAACTCACACTACTTTCTTTTTATTATAAATATAGTATAGACACATAAAGAGAGAAGAAGAGAGAATATATAATAGGTACACAAAGAGAGAAGAAGAGAATATATTATTTCCAAGTAAGTTTTACAAGCNTACATGAACTTGAAAAGTCAAAAGTCTCATATTTATGAAGCAAAGGAAAGATCAAAAGATTTGACCTAGAAAGTTCTAGGATCATCCATTCATAACACCTAGAAAGTTCTAGGGACATCCAATCTCAACACTCCCCCTTGGATGTCCATTTGTTCAATAATCGTGCCTCGTTAAAACATTTCTAGGAAAAAACCCATTAGGAAAAAATCCTAGTAAAGGAAAAAGAGTACATCGATTATGAAAATTTAGTTCAAGTCCTTAAGTCTGCGCATGCCAATCTTATATACCAACTTCTCAAAAATTGATGGAGGTAGCGACTTCGTGAATAGATCCGCAAGGTTGTCACTTGAGCGAATCTGCTGGACTTCAATTTCTCCATTCACTTGAAGATCATGTGTGAAGAAAAACTTGGGGGATATATGTTTAGTATTATCACATTTGATATAGCCTTTCTTTAACTGCTCGATACATGCTGTATAGTCTTCGAACATCATTGTCGGAACTTTCCTGTCATGATGCATGCCACATGACTCCCTAATATGCTGACATATTGATCTCAACCAAACACATTCTCGACTAGCTTCATGGATTGCAAGAATTTCTGCATGATTAGAAGAGGTAGCAACCAAAGATTGTTTCACTGATCGCCATGAGATGGCCGTATCTCCATAAGTGAACAAATAACTTGTTTGTGATCGAGCTTTATCTGGATCAGATAAATATCCTGCATCTGCATAACCGGTTAGCACTGCTTTGGATTTATTAGAATAAAATAATCCCATATCAGTTGTGCCTTGAAGGTACCGGAAAATATGTTTAACTCCATACCAATGCCTCCGAGTTGGAGCGCTACTATGTCTTGCTAATAGATTTATAAAAAATGCAATGTCTGGTCGTGTATTATTATCAAGATACATAAGTGCACCAATATCACTAAGATAAGGTACTTCAGGACCGAGTGCCTCTTTATTTTTCTCTTTTGGTCGGAACACATCCTTTTTCTTATCAAGTGATCAGACAACCATGAGGGAACTGAATGGATGTGATTTATCCATGTAAAATCGTTTAAGTAATTTTTCAGTGTATGTTGATTGGTGAACAAAAATTCCATCTCTCAAATGTTCAATTTGAAGTCCAAGACAAAATTTTGTTTTTTCCAAGATCTTTTATTTTAAATTCTGTCTTAATATAATTAACTGTTTTCTGGAGCTCTTCAGGAGTACAAATTATATTTAAATCATCAACATACACAGCAACTATAGCGAATGAAGACTCCGTCTTCTTTATAAATACACATGGACAAATGGATCATTATGTATCGTTCCCTTAACAAGTATTCGCTTAACCTTTGGTAGCACATTCGACCAGACTGTTTTAATCCATATATTGACCCTTACAACTTGATCGAGTAAAGTTCGCGAGATTGTGGTCCAGATGCTTCTGGTATTCGGAATCCTTCAGGGATCCTCATATATATATCTTTCTAAAGGAAACCATACAAATATGCTGTCACAACATCCATCAGACGCATTTCTAATTTTTCAATCACTGAAAGTGTTAACTATGAGTAACACGAGTAACTAGACAGAGGGGAATGAATGGATAGTTTTAAAAATAAAAACTGGATATGAGCTTTCTTGAGTCTATTTGCTGTGTTTGTGTGTGTTGTGTATGCATGCGGAAATGTAAAGAACAAGAACACACAAAATACTTCAATTCACTTTATACAAGTAAATCGAATACTACAGCTACTAGAATGATGGTTCTGGCTTCGAAAACAAAGAGGCTGAATGTTCTTTGTTTTTCTTACAGAGAAAGAAAAGATAGATCAGGTTGTTCTATTGTCACTCACTCTCTCTTGGTTAATGAGAATGTGCATGATATATATTG
>PHNY01295460.1:881-11435 GCA_003724115.2 Anethum foeniculum | reverse complement strand
TCACCATGGTGACAAGTGACCCCTCTAAAAGGGGTGCCTCATGTCCCTAGCAATAGGGGTCCCTTTAGCCAAGTTATAAATCTATAATCTTCAATAGATATACACATTTGGGCTCATTTACAAGGCCCAAATCAAGTGGATCATCATGGGCCTGCCTAGGACCCATACCCAAAAACGGGCATAACACTAAGAACTTACATACCACATCAAAAGACAAGACACATATTACCCATTATTAGCCATTATGTGCACTGCATCAACTTAAATTCAATTGCAATCACGACCGTTTTGTTTTCTTTCATCAATTGGGAATAAATAGCTTAACTTGTTTTAATCGGTTCTTTTTCTTAAGTAGTAGTAGTGAACCCTTGCATAAAAAACTACACCAATTCAAATGTGTTTTGATTGGTTCTTTTTCTTAAATAGTGGACCCCTGCATATACAAAAGCTACACCAATAAAAATGGTCCAAATTTATAAATTTCGGCGCTTATTTTAGGCCGTTGGTCACATAGTAGAAGAATCATATATTTTTTATAATTATTTTATTTTAATATTATTTGTTTGAAATTTTGCATAACAAATATTAAAAATTATAACTACATAGAATACATGTTTGAAATTATCATAATATAATTGAGATTACGATGTTATTTTCTAAAATTATCTAAGGATTTCAGTATTCACATATTTATTTCGGTTACTACAATTATTTATGCTATTTACAGACTACCTACCCGAAGCTTCTTAGAAGATATGATATAATACTACCAAATTCTAAAATCCAGATGTTACAAGGCTTATTTCATGATTATTATTTTATTGTTCATCGCTTAATGTGAACACCATGAGACGTTGAAACTTACTAGTAGTACTTTTATACAAACAAAGTTGTTAGGGTCCTAATTACATTTAGACATGCGAGCTTAGCGAATTGAGGAGGAGGCATGCTGGGCACATGGTTAAATGTCAATTATACTAAATAAAACCGAGCGTCACCTTACAACATTTACAGTTTTCAATACATATAGTTGAACAATATCCACATTTTTATATTATATATATTATTTTGATTTATAACATAACAAGATTAATAATACTAAAGTTTTATTTTTATTATGAAATTATAAATTGGACAAGTAGGTGTACAGGGGAATTCTTTAATGCTTCAACATAGAAAAAGTAAAAATTATTAGATTAAGAAACAACTCCGTGGCCAAGGATGTTTTTTTTTTTTTTTTTTAACTTTTCATTGCAGAGAAGTCATATTAGTGGAATAAATCCTAAAAAAGTATACATGCTCCCTGTGCTTAACTAACTTCATCTTAACTCTGATATATTAATCTTACATTAATCATCATAAGATTAATTTACTGATTTTACAACTACGCATAAAATTATTGAAAATACAATAATTAAAGAAGAAAAACATATTTTCAAAGAGAGATGATAGATGTCCCAAAAATTTGTCCACACATGTTGGTAATAGCTCTAATAGAATGATGGGCCCATCACGAATTATAATTCGCCACGTGTTATTTGTGACAAATTTTGGTACAAAATTTTAGTACATCCAGCCTTACTCATTTTCAAAACACTATTTTTATTTCGGAAACATGGTAACATATTTTCCATGTAACATATTCTAATATAAAGTATTATAAATAACTTTGAAAATAAAAAAAATATTTTCCTTAGACAACATATAATAACAATTAAAAGAAAGAGAAATTATGTGCCTCCTTTGAATCCTGCCAATTTCATGGATTAGGACAATGAGGTGTCACATTATCACTTTGGGTTACCATTCTCATCCTTTTATCCCATACTTGTATAGTCACCGGACAGTGGTCACTGCTCCCTCGTATGGAGATGGAGCAAATGAACATTATATTTTATTATATTTTTCTTTTAAAAAAATACTTGCATTACTTGAGAACCGTGAAGGAACCATGAAATGGGTTAAGAAGATTACCTACAGAAAAATGGTGAAATGAAGAATATATTAATTAATAAAAAATTGTATTATTATATTCTAAGTTCTAAAATGACCGATTTTACCAATTAATTATCTGTTTAATGATATAAGATGCATTTCATTTTAGGATCCAGTCGTAACCATAACAACAACCCTACTCACTGCGTCCGAAAACTCAAGTAGGTCACTCATTACAAATTTGACTCAAAGTGATCATTAATTAACTTAATTTGATCATTTTGCTAACATCAAAAATTGGAATTATCCAAAATTCAAAAATGGTTACATAAGTGGGTAGAGCTCGTTTTGGGCTTCAATATGGTTACTAAAACTTGATATTTGGCTCAAGGAATCTTGATGAAATATGGTTTTGATTCTTCGAAATCTCAAAAACAAGAGAATCAAAGACAAATTTTATAATGATTTATTGAGCAAAATAGCAAGTTTTAGTAAATAAATATACTAAAACCCAGAATGAGCTCTACCCACCTATGTCACCATTTTTCAATTTCGGCTAATTTCAATTTTTTAATTTAATGAAATGATCAAATTAAGGTAATTAAGGTAGTTGATGATCATTTTGAGTCAAATTTGCAATAAGTGATCTACTTGAATTTTCTAGACTTAGTCAATCACCTGCTTAATATTTAACCCTTTTATTTTATCTCCGTCAGTTTAAGGTTAGTCTGAGTCATATAACACTAGTTTCTTTTTCTTTTTTTTTTTCTTTTGGTAAGTGATGTAACACTACTTTCACCACGTATATTAACAATCAAAATGATACTTCCTTTGTCCCACCAGGTGGGCTTGACACGCATTTTAAAACTTATAAAAAGTATAGTTTTATAAATTTTTTTGGAAATTTTTTCTTCTGTATAAAAATATAATAGTTTAACTTTTATTCAGAAAAAGAATATTTTAAAAATAAATTATGAAACTATATTTCATAAGAGCCTTAAAATGCGTGTCGAGTGCACGGTTCCCGACGTAAAGAATCTACAATTAATTTTATAAAACAAATTATTGAAAAATAGACAAGTGATTGATTTGATATGCCAGAAAATAATAACCGAATGATGCAACACATGGACGAAGCCAGAAAACAAAGACAAGAACTCAATAATGCAACCGTATCAGCAGCATTCAGCTGGTCAGTACAGTACATATCTCGATATTTTATGAGGATTGGATTACAAATGTTTGTTTATGCACAGATATGTTTCGTGATAACATAAATTATTGCCTGATTATCACTGTCATGACTCAAGTAATAATAGTAGGTTTTATAGAGACATAATTGGTGTGTTTAAAGGTGGTATGACCGTAGAATGACACACATAGGGTCACCACATGATCTTTTACTACAACAAATATTATTCATACTGATTCTTCATCAAGCTTGAGTATGCTTAGTGGCAGAATTATGACTGTAAGCCTGTGCCCATATATATCTGAACCTTGCTGTTTTTTCTGTGTACACATGTTTCATTGTCTAATCTGACCGGATTACCTGAACTTTTAGTCGGATTTTTTTATGGGACGATTAATGCATGAATTATGCTATCTTCGTGAAGGTAGTATACCATGTAAAAAGAATCAGAATTTTGTTGTTAAGAAGATGATCTGAAAGAGGTTTGGACAGGAAATAGAAAGAGAGAGAGAAGAGATAGAGGGTATGAGGAGATCGAGTGTCCATTCCATTAAAGGTCTTGCAATTCCTGTATATTTTCTAGTACAAGTAAAACGGTTCTAAAATTGTTGTACAACCACAAAGGAGAGATACCAGAGAGTACAGAAGAGTAAATTTAACCAATGTCTTACTTAACAAACTATGTAAAAGGCTGCAATGAACACTTTTATATAGTAGTTTTTGAAATTGATCGGTAGATTGTAGACAGGAGTATAGGACATGAAATTATAATATGTTTACAAAGTGATAGAGGACATGTATAGATGATGTATAATCCCAAAATACGAGTTCATCACCTACTTGGATACTGCAATCCATTGTCGAATTAGTTCAGTTACATGCCACACACTTCTCATCGTATTTTATATAGGAGATCACCACATTTGCGCTTATTATTATTGCACAACAGTTTTTATTCAGTGTTTAAGAGACCTCAGAAGTTAAATCTTGCTTTAAAATTCACTCCCAAATGTTTCAGCTTTAGAAGATATGTGATGGTATCATTGAGCTGGAGAAGAGAAGCGCTTAGTAGCATTTGGAAGCCACGCTTTGAAGTATGCTTCAGCATCCGCGTCTGCGCGAGTTAATGCACTAATAGGGGAGACAGTTATCTGAAATAAAAATGTTTGTCACGTTAGTCTTTATCCTCTTCGTTCTCAGCCACTAAGGTAAACTAAGTTACATACATATCCTTCTTGGAGAGAGTGGTAGTCTGCATCTACTTCTCCCTCTTTGATTCCTAGAATCTGTGAAAAATAATAAAAAGCTGAATTAAGAAGAATTGCATAAAAGTAAACTAGGACTCTTGGCAAGAGTGAAAACCAGGAAAATATAGCACTTCTAAGCAGCATAATTGGAGCACTTCTAAACAATTAAATTTTAGAGTGAAGATGCTGTAACAAATAAAAAAGATTTTGAGAGAAAGATATCTCACTTCTCGCATAAAAAGGAGACTGTTTTCAGATTCTTGTGATACTTTTGTACCATTCATGTCGATTTTTGTTGAATCTGCTACCATGGTCATTGTTGATAATATTTTTCCAACTTGTGCTTCAGAAGTAATTTTCTTCCAACCCATTCTGATAATACTATTCCCCTGCTTTGTCAACTTATATCCCTACAGAATGAGCAAACAATTTTACCTTGCGAACACAATTCAAGTCTAGCATCTCCACAAAAATTTTAGTTTGGTAACACAGCATGCCTTTGTTCTGAATTTCAACCATTCAGGATTTTAAAAGAATACGCAAAAGATGGACCATTATACGTAGCCCGATACTTAATCTTCATTCTCTCCTAATATCATCAAAGCAGACGATGATGGATGTAAAAGCTGCAATTCTCACCTTATGATTCGAAATATCTGTAGGCATATCTATATTCAAAAAGCACTTCAGAGGATATGTGTTGCTTCTGACTTCAACTAAAATTGCACTTATTATAGGTAAGCAAGCCTCAGCAGAAAGTTTGAAGTCATTAGCTGTGCTCTTACCCCCCATCCTGGAAGTTGACAACACAAATTGATTCAAGAAGAAGAAAAGTTGATCCCGAAGCAGTTGCAACTTGCAATATACTGATGCATGTCTGCATAGTGCATATTATAAGTTTATGTACCAGTCATATGATATAGAGATTGAAGGTATCCCATAGAAAAAGGCTTCTCGAGCACCTGCCACTGTTCCTGAGTACATGCTGTAATTCAAGTAACAGATTTGATTAATTGTGCTAAAGCACCTAGTATTAAGAGTTTATACTGCAGACCAAAGGTCACACACTATATAGACTGTTTTTATCACAGAAAAAAATGTTTCCTCATAGAGCAATAAGCATGTTAGTGTCACCTCACAATAATATAGGTACTTGCTACTAATTTATTTCACATCATATTCATGAAAGTACAATTAACTACAAAGACTATAATGTTTCAGAAATGCCAGACAGAGAGAGAGAGAGAGTTACTAACATGCGGTAACCAGAGTTGCAACCCATGTTTATGCCACTAATAACCTGTTCCAAAAAACAAACAAGAGTAAGCAACTAATCGAAAAGCAAAAGAAAAAAAAAAACAGAGCAAGTGAATAGAGTTGTTAGCAAGTGCTAAGCTTGAGTCCTTACAAATAGGTAACATCTTAGATTGTAGCATGTACAAGTGTAAGCAACCAAAATGAAATTTAAGCTTTAGCACCATTTACAAATAATGAGAATACGGGACTACATCTAGTTGGTTCAAAATAGTTACCAGATCAGGCACTACAGGAAAAAGAGTTTTGGAGATTCCTAAAGATGCACAATCTGCTGGAGTTCCTGTAATGTGCTCAAAGCAAAAAAAACAAGAAAACAATAAACAAGAAAACACTTGCCCAAATCATTATCAATTCAAATTCCAAGAGTAAAGACTATAAACCATATATTTGATCTTAATCTATGGTCACCATCAGTATGTCTAATTACTGCATATGTGTGTGCGCCAAAAGCACACAAGTAGTTCATTCACAAAGAAAAATGAAAGATCCTATACATTAAATTACTACGTGAAATGAAAACAAACCAGAAATTGCATAGGCTGTTGCTCCCTGAATTTCTACTTGCTTGACATGGAGAGGATGCATCCAAGTAATGCTGTGACTAACAGCTGACCTTTCCCTGTAAAAGAATTATAAAGGGACAACAATTAAAATGTTTCTAAGTAAACATTATTCCCCAGTAGTAAAAATTATTAAGCACCATCCTCCTAAGAACTCAGACTTTGAAAGACTAGGTGACTTAATTGTATCAGTGCTCCTTTGACTTGGCACAATTGATTTTGAGTAACAAGACATATTAACACATAAGCATGATATTCTAACATCTTAAGATTGTGAGAGAGTTAGTAACTTCACAATTAGCAATTCCACATTGTGGAGTTTGATAATACCTGAGACTGTACCTTGCAAATTAATTTGTAAACCTTCGGTATTGCAATTGAAGCATAATTTAAACTTACTATTAACTTCCAAGTAAGTGTGAGCTTTTAAATCAAAAGAAAAGTAAACCTACATTACATATAAGCTTTTATGCTGCTTAAATTAATATACGCTAAACATTATTTGTATAATAGAATCCATGTACTAGAAGCATTAGTAAAAATGGATGAAAGTTCGTGTACGTTTCAGGGGCACAGACAAGGACTTGATATTGATCTGTAGAGACGAGGGCTTGAACCAGAGCTTGCAAGCCAGCGCCATCAATACCATCATCGTTGGTCACCATGATCGTCGGCCTAGTGTGATCATTTTCCATCTTTCTGTGAAATGTTCACTATCAGCAGTGATTTATGCCAGAGGCTCTCAGATAAGGACCAACCGATCATGGCACATATGTATATTTATAGAGCAGTAGCACAAATGGTCAGGAATTGGTCCTGAAAATTACAGCTAGTGATAAATTGGAAACTAACTGAGAAGAACCGGGCCTGCATGCATGTTAGATGTTAACCTCTTTCAAAATAAAATCTTGAAGGTGTTAATAGAATGAACATTTTTTTTAGTCTAGGAGTATTCAACATATAATGTTGTCAATGTCAACAATTTATGTCTGAGTTAACTTTTAAAAGCAATGGTAAAAGTACAAGCAGCTAACAGAAATTATATTCCCAAAATTCTAAAAAGAAAAAAAGGAATTATCACAGATTTGTAGGTGAGAAATCTTGACCTCATTTTCTATGGCTTCTTATCTTAATCTGTTTTTTTTTTTTCATTTTTAATTCATAGCAATCTTTATCATTTTTTTCAATTCACTAATTTTTTGTGCTGAATATTAATATTTCAAATCAGCATCTTTCTAATCTATAGCAAAGAAACAAAAAAGAAATATAAGGTCTAAACTGAAGTGAAAGAAATGAATGGTGTTCCTGATCTTGAACAAGATGAGTATCATATATGAAAAATTGACACTACTGGCAGATACATAGGCGTACTTTCACATATTTTTTTTTTAATTTCTAGAATATAGTATGCATCTACGTCATTTATCATGAGCTTGGTTGCATTTTTTATATAGACATGAATCAAATCAATTGTGCTAAATTGGCATAGCAGAACATATTTAATAGCCTATGTTGACGGACAGAGTTACGAAATGTAGAGAGTAAGAAAAGAGTTGTTCTAGTTAGCCCCACTCCGTTCCCGTGTTCTAAAAATCGGCCTAGGCGGCCGATTAATCGCCGCCTAGGCGCTAGGCGGCCCTCAAACGTCTAAATTTATGAATAATCGGTCATTTGGCGTTTTTTTGATTAGGCGGCGCCTAGGCGGGATTAGGCGGATTAAACAGTTAGACGGATTTTTACGATTAGGCGGTGATTAATCCGTCAACGCTCTATTAGGCGGTCAAACAGGGCTAAAAAGGTAAATTTTTAACTTTTTAATTAAAAAAAAAAAGGAAAACTAGTCCAGGATGCAAAAATATTATAATGCCTCTCATTTTGCTATGATCTTTTGTTACATGGCATTAGTTATGAGCTTAATATCTAATATAATTATTTAAGTCTCATGTCTAGTTTTTAACTTTTTTTTTCCTTCTATTAACTTGTCTTGTCAAATTTGTATTTTACTTGTATCATGTATGAAACATATTTGATGACAGAAAATATTATTATTTTTATTAAAAAATAATATAAAAATGCATCCGATTAGTGCTCTGATTAATCGTTCCGATTAATCCCCGTCTAGCCGATTAATCGCTAGAAGGTAGGCTCGCCGCCTAGACCCGCCTAGCGATTTTTAGAACACTGCTCCGTTCCAAGAATGTTTGTCAAATAATGTGGCGTGACTTTATCATCTTTTTATGTGCGAACCCGAAATCTAATCTGATTCGATTTGTAAAAGGATTCGATCCGGTTTGGCCTGGCCTAAGGGTCTTAAATAGGCTCTTTTTATTTTTGAAAATTCGGTTTGGTCCAAAATTCGAAAAATTTGGATTTAAAAATGTGGATAAAATTCCGGTTCTAAAAAAGTCCAGATAGCCCGGTTTAACTGGATAAAACCTGGATTTCTTAAAAACCCGAATAAAAATTCAATTTTTTATGTAAAATTTAAAAATATACAATATTTTTTATAAATTTTTAAAAACTATATTATACAATTAGATGCAGTTAAGGTATATTTGGTTGGTTTGTCAATTTGTTATAGTAAGTAGCAATCGTTAGAGTTTTAGGTAAATAAATGAGAATTGTTGAGTGTAATATTAAAGAATACTCCCTCTGTCCCATCAGGTTCTTTACGTTGGGAACTGTGCGCTCAACACGTATTTTAAGGCTCTTATAAAATATAGTTCCATAATTTATTTTTAAAATTTTTTTTTCTGAATAAAAGTTAAGATATTATATTATTATACAGAAGAATAAAAGTTAAAATATAGTTCCATAATTTAGAACTATACTTTTTATAAGCCTTAAAATGCGTGCCAAGCCCTCCATCCCCCAGCGTAAACAACCTGGTGGGAAGGAGGGACGAGGGAGTAATATTTATTTCGGTATCTAAACTGTTTTCTCTCGTAATTCGAGATATTATTTCCTTCGGCACCTAAACTACTCACACATCGAGCCAGAAAATATAAACTAATATTTAATATACAAATAAAAAATTCCGGATAAAAGCTGGGTTCAGCCCAATCCAGTGTGGCCCGCGGACCTAAAACGAACATCATATTTTAGAGGAAGCCCGATCACCCTAGCCCGATTTTTAAAAAAGCCGAATCCGATCCATTTTAAAAAAATCAGACTTTTTAAAAATCGAATAAAATCATATGCGATGAATTTTTTGTACATATATATGTATAAACTTTGTATGTTTGGGTATATCTATACCTGTGCACAACTGTGGGGGGTTACACAAGGAGAAAAATGTGCATAAGAGCATCTCTAGCTCCATTGGAGTTGCAAAGAGCTAAGAGAAATTGTCATATATTATAAAGTATAGAATAGAATAAAGAGAAACATATAGTAGTGAGAGTTTGAGAGGGAGAAAATGATATTTTCATATATTGGTCTCATATTACATGCTCAAGAAGAGTGCCTAATTATAGGCTATACAAAACATAAGTTACATGAAGTTTGAAAGCCAAGAGTCTAAAATTGAAAGGCCAAGAGTCTTGTATATGAAAGGCCAAAGATCTTAAAAGCCAAAGGATATCCACATGAATTAATTATTTATAACACTCCCCCTTGGATGTCCGTTATATAAAACAATGTCTCGTGAGAACCATACTAGAAAAACCTTGTGGGTGAAAAACCTAGTAAAGAAACAAGAACATCATCTCATAATGCGCATGTGATGCTGCCTCGTTAAAAACCTCACCAGGAAAACCCTGTAGGAAAAACCATGGTCATGGAAAAAGAGTGCAGCTCGCATATGTCTGCCCCTATGATAAGGTCCCATAAAATCTTTGAGTTGACGAGATTTTTGATGTAAAACTTTTGAACGTAGCAGTTCATAACGCCTTCCCCAATATTGTGTATCATTCATTGAGTTGTGTAGCTAGCACATTATAAAGTTTGTATAACTTCAATCCTGCTGAATAAACCACATCTTATAATGCCTTGTCGAATACATACATGATCATTCTTATGAGTTTCCAGAAGCACAATTTCATTATGAGAAGTCCCTGCAATTGTTAATTTCATAGTATTTCAAAATAATAACATCTCCAATATTATGTGAATATATGTTCAATTGTGACCCAAGTTATGAGAATCTAAGTAAACACTTTGCACCTACAAAATCAATTAAACCTTTTTCGAATAGGTTAGTGAAGATCAAATAAAAATTTCTTTATATACCTTATGTTTCGTATACTTTCATATTGGACTAACTTTAAAGTATACTAATAAATTTATTAATTAAACATATCAT
>PHNY01295434.1:4175-15216 GCA_003724115.2 Anethum foeniculum | reverse complement strand
TTTTATTCAATATTTTCCTAGAATTACTTTTAAAGTCAAATATTTAACCAACTCATAGCCAACGCATACTCACGTCAATATTTAAGAAAGTTGCTATCAATGATTTTATATTCCTAATGAGCGCTTTATCATTAACGCATACTCATAGCCAACGCATACTCCTAAAATTCCATTTATAAGTGCTTTATCAACACCTATAAATTCAATAACAACCACTATCAAAATTTAACACCCTAAAAATTATTTGCAGAATTTATATCTTTCATATTTATTGTAGTTATGGATTATACCATGTTGGATGCTTTGAACGACAGTACCTACAGATGGATCATATGAGTGCGTGCCTGCAGGAAGTGAGAGTCTGTCAATCTACACACGTGCAAACAGATCAATCTTGATATGATTTTAATTCGTGAAAATGTTTAAAACTTATTTTTAGTGATAGTTTTTAGAAATTATATGCTGTTATTGATCAATTTATTCTTGATGTGTGCAGGAAAATTTAATTCATGCAACAATACTGAGCTATTTGATTTCTCGATTTTAACATCAATTAGAGGAAGACTGTCTTTATAGCATCAAGAATTTAAAAGTTGTTGCAAGTATATGTCAATATAGAACTTTTTCACCTGGATCTAAACTGCACTTTTTACACATAACTACCCTCAAGAAATTTGAAGATGGAATTATCAACATATCTCTGCATAGATTTCAATTCATATCTAACGACATGATTGATGCACGTATTAACGCCACCAACGCTTTCAGGTATTTTGATCAAATACTATCATTAATTTGTTAATTTTTTAATCAATATATTATTATATTATTTGTATTATATGATTTAATCAATCCTTTTTTAGATGTTATTGGTTGCTTGACCTACATCGGTGACATTGATGTTGTTAGTGACGGGTAGAAAAAAATAGATCTTGAAATTGTGACAAATTAATAAGTTTTGAATTATAATAATTGTAATGTAGTCGTATCTTAATTTTATAGTTTCTATAATTTTGAAATAATATTTTATTTTATACAATTTATATGTTCAATGTTATACATATTATTTGGTATTTAAATTTAAGTAAATAATATTTGTTATTTTATATAAAATATTGTTAAAACTCAAAAAACTAATGTGTTATCATATTTAATAATAAAATAATATATAATAAT
The DNA here is from genome assembly GCA_003724115.2 of Anethum foeniculum. Classification (NCBI taxonomy): domain Eukaryota; kingdom Viridiplantae; phylum Streptophyta; class Magnoliopsida; order Apiales; family Apiaceae; genus Anethum; species Anethum foeniculum. The sequence goes on along the minus strand of PHNY01295434.1, from coordinate 14,040 downwards.
TTTAAAAAATATATTATTATAATACCGCCGCGAAGCGCGGCTTATTTTCTAGTTTATTGTATAATTTGTGTTCTTTATTTAAAACATTTTTTTAACTTTATGATAGCGTTGTTAAGTTTACTTTTTTGCTAGATCTAAATAAGTATTTCAAAAATTACTCACAATAAACTGGATTCAAATCTTAAGAAGGGATATTATAGAATTTCTAAAATAAATTTGAAGATTTAGAATTTTTTTTATATATTTATTTCAAAATATTTCTTTCATTTTTGCAAAAATTTGGAAGTTCATTTTTTTTTATGTAGTAGTTCGGAAATACAGCGATTTATTATAATTTTAATTGCTATAAATTAAAAAACTATCAGTAACCATTTTGATTGTTTTTTGTTTAAGATTATTAATGATTTAGACTGACTTAGAACAGCCATTTCAATTTATTTACAGGAACCTTAAATTACTCGAAAAGTTAAATATATGTTTTCATAATGTAAAAGAATATTCCTTTTCCATTTGAAACTTCCGAGTATAACCAGACAGTAGACTGAGCTAGGAAAAAGACATTAGACTGAGCTAAATTTGTCTCTTTTGAAATCATTGCTAACATTATGCCTATGATTTCTATGTCAAGACATGGTCGTTCATTAGTTTTAGATGTCGGGATCATATGAATAAAATACAGCATTTGAACTGATATTATATGCCGGCCTGCTTCTGCTTCTGTACTTTCTAAAATATTTTCCAGCTAAAACAAAAACTTTTGGAATCTTATATAAAATATGAAGTTATGGTTTCATCTGATTCATCTGTTACGATAAAATCATATGCAAGAGCTTGGAGAATTCATAGTTTCGCAGAATTAATGATAGGACTACTTCAGTTCCGCGACTGTAATAGTAACTTTACTGTACCTGTTTCTGCATCACCTGGATTGTGTACAAATGGCAAGCACTCATTGTTCTCCACCTCTGTAGGACATAGAATTTGTAACTATCAGGGGAAGTTTAATAAGGTTTAGTAGTTTTGTAACTAGTTACTTGGTCATATTCCACAGCAATTGTCTATAAACCCAAAAGAATATTTAACATATCTGTTCTTTATATGTTAAATAAGACATGGATAGGAAAGAGCAGTGCAGTTCCCTATTTCGCATAATTTATGGCTCGAATTAATTTATTAATAGAAGAAAGGTACCGAAAAATATAAGTCCAGAAGATCAAGTTAAGCTGCAGTCCTAGGTTATCCAGGATGGTCTTCAACTGAAAGATTTAGTCTATTCCTGCCATTCACAAAAATCAACAAAAGAAAACAAAACAGGCTTAGCTGGACACTTGCACAAACATACACATATATTATGCTTCTGCAGATAGCAAAAAATGGTAAATTACTCTACTTGAACAAAAGTTCTTTAATCAGTGGCTCCCCTAATATTTTGGCAATAATATCTGGAGCAACACAAAATAAGAGTCACATTAAAGTAAAAACAGATACAAACTCAAGAATTTACTAGTGAGGCTAGTATTCGATCATTAGATGGGGGAAAGGGAGACTTTTGCAGAAGGGACTGGGAAGCTGAGCAGAATGGTCAGTCGTAATATGGAAAATGCATTTGGGAGTTCCAGAACATGGAACAGAGCGAATGATGATGAAGTTGCTCTGAGATTGGCTGTTCTAGACAAACTGCCTACTTACAGAAGGGTAAGAAGAGCTATAGTCACATCTATTACAAATAGCAGTGACGACAATAATAATGGAAAGGTTGCACACAAGGAGATTGATGTCCGAAAGCTAGACAGTAATGATCGGAAACAATTCATTGATAGGCTGTTTAAGGTTCCCCAGGATGATAATGACAAATTCTTAAGAAATTTCAGGAGACGCATCGACAAGTAAGCATCTAATGTATATACTAAATATGTAATGCATTTAGCTAGACATAATAAACAATCCACATAAGGTAAAACGAGAGACTTTTCTTGCTCGGTACCATTTATGAGTACTATTACGCTTTATAACTTAACAGTTCTATTAAGTTATAGTATCCTTCAATTTTTTTTCTTTTCTGGTCGCAGGGTAGGGATTGAACTTCCAAGAGTAGAGGTTAGGTTTGAATATTTATCAGTGGACGCTCACTGTTTCATTGGAAATAGAACGCTTCCCACCTTATCAAATGCTGCACTGAACATAGCCGAATCAGCTTTGAGTTGGTTTGGCATTAAATCCGGAAATAAAACAAAAATTACGATTCTGAAAGATGCAACTGGGATAATTAAACCAGCAAGGTACATATCTATCTGCAATGATGTAACAAAATACTTTTGACATCCGGCAAGCTGCCAGTTGCTAAAACTACTATTAAATTTACTGAAATTCTTGTTGTTGGTATAGAATGGCCCTGCTATTAGGCCCACCTTCTTCTGGAAAGACAACCTTTTTGTTGGCTCTGGCTGGAAAACTAGACTCTAACTTGAAGGTTACTAACTACATAGTGTTTCTGAGTATTACTTAAAGTTCACTATTAATATCTTTTACATGCTATGTTTATATACATTCTCATCAGATAAGATGTTAAAGTTTTTTGTATGCTATTTTTAATTAGTTACACATGGGTAACTGCAGATTGAAGGAGAAATTACTTATAATGGACATAGACTTGAAGAGTTTGTGGCGCCGAAGACATCTGCATACATTAGCCAAAATGATGTTCATGTTGGACAAATGACTGTTAAAGAAACCCTGGATTTCTCTGCAAGGTGCCAGGGTGTTGGATCAAGATATGGTACTACTTAACTAGACATGCAGCAAACATTGCAATAACCATTTTTGACATTTATCTGATGTTCATTGGTTTCTGCTGAGTCTGATTTTCCAAAAAATTTTGTAGAACTCTTAACTGAGCTTGCAAGGAAGGAAAAAGAAGCGGGAATATATCCTAACGCTGAGCTCGATCTTTTCATGAAGGTAAAGCAATCACAAAGTAGTCTACAGTAACAAATCAACAACAAACACATGTAATGCAATATTTCCTAATCTTATATGTTTTGCTCTTGATGATTAAAGCAAACAGCAATTCAAGGAATTCAGAGCAGTTTAATTACTGATTACACTTTAAGGGTAAGCTGAAGACAAAATTTTAAATCCTATGTCAATACACATATTATAGTTTCCTGCGAAGTTGGAATTTTAAGACATTTGATTGCTATTTCTTACATATACAGATATTAGGACTTGACATATGCCAAGACACAATAATCGGGGATGAAATGCTACGAGGAATATCAGGTGGCCAGAAAAAGAGAGTAACAACAGGTAAGATAATTTTTCTCAGTTATTCACTAAGAATCAAAAGTAACTAAATGGTTTAGAAGGAATATTGATGTAAGTACTTACAGGAGAAATGATTGTCGGGCCGACCAAAACCCTATTTATGGATGAAATATCAACAGGCTTGGACAGCTCCACAACATTTCAGATAGTCAAGTGCTTGCAGCAGATAGTCCATTTAACTGAGGCTACTGTGTTGATGTCCCTTCTTCAACCGGATCCTGAGACGTTCAATCTCTTTGATGATGTCATTTTACTATCTGAGGGACAGATTGTTTACCAAGGCCCACGGGATCACATTGTCGAATTCTTCGAGAAATGTGGATTCAAATGCCCAGAGCGTAAGGGTATTGCTGACTTCTTGCAAGAGGTAGGTAATGCTTTGTAATATGCAGGTGCATCTTTATACAAGATGATATCTATTGCAGGTCATAACATTATCGGTGCAAGCAGGTTACTTCAAGGAAGGACCAAGAGCAGTACTGGGCAGACAGAACTCAACCTTACAAATACATATCTGTTTCAGAATTCACAAGACAATTCAAACGTTTTCATGTAGGCCTAAGGCTTGAGAACGATCTTTCTATCCCATATGACAAGACAAGAAGCCATGGAGCTGCTCTAGTTTTCAAGAAATATCTGGCCTCTAAAATTGAGATGCTGAAGACCACATATGATAGAGAATGGTTGCTGGTAAAGAGAAATTCCTTCTTTTATGTGTTCAAGATGGTCCAGATAATCATTATGGCAATCATCACAGCAACTGTGTTTTTGAGTAAAAGAATGAAGACTAATAATGAAGCAGATGGGGCAGTTTTTATTGGTTCCCTTTCATTTGCCGTGCTAACTAATATCTTCAATGGTTTTGCTGAACTTGCTCTTATCATTCAACGACTTCCTGTATTTTACAAGCAAAGGGACCTTCTCTTCCACCCACCATGGGCTTTCACACTTCCAATATTTCTTCTCGCGATACCGATATCTGTCTTAGAATCTACGATTTATACGGCCATAACTTATTATACTATTGGATATGCTCCAGAAGCTAGTAGGTAATTAAAAATAGCTCACATTTAATTTCATGGTTATTGTTAACTCTTTTCATGGGACAGTTAAAATTATTAACACTGCTAAGATGTTAATCTGTGTAAATAAGAACTTTTGTACCATATTTTAAATTTTCAGGTTCTTCAAGCAGCTGCTGCTGATATTTCTGATACAGCAAATGGCCAACAGCGTTTTTAGGTTAATCTGTGGAGTATGCAGAACCAAATTCATTTCAAATACTGCTGGAGGACTCACTCTTCTCCTTTTAATTCTTTTTGGGTTTGTTCTTCCAAAAGGTCAGTAACTAGTGCAACTCACTGCAATAACACATTTTTAATATGTCATATAGCAAGGAAATATTTTAAATTACAACAGGCAGACGAATAAAAGTGTATAAACAAAAGAGTTCCCAGTCATAGCAAGACATCCGCTAATATTTTTCAGACAATAAATATAATTCCTAGCACTTGATATCTTAAATTGTTAACCGTGTCCGATTACATATTTTGGCAGTTATCTGTTCTGAATTCATTGATTTGTCGAAAGCAGGAAATCAATCTATCCACACACACAAGAACATAAAAACCTATCCATGTTCAGTATATTTTGTTAAAATATAATATTAGGGTTCTTTGCCTAACACCTTAAGGTTTTAGGTTTAAGATGAGTTGGTTACTTAGATATCAGAGCTCAATGTTGGCAGAGTCGAGTGAGGGGAGTGTTAGAATATAATATAAGATCATAGTAAGTCCTTCTCCTAACACCCGGAGGTTTTAGGATTACCGGTAACTTAACAAATTTTAAACACTAATTATGCAAGAAAAATAAAAAGATGAGATAACCCAGTCATAAGATTTTGCAAGACAATGATGCATATATTTAAATTCGGCTTACAAATAATTCTATCATTTGTGACAGATAATGTCCCAAATTGGTTAGAGTGGGCTTACTGGCTTTCACCAATACCTTACACTACAAGTTCCCTAGCTGTAAATGAGATGCTTGCTCCAAGGTGGATGAACAAGTTGGTATGAAATTCAGACCATTCTTTTTTAATTTTTCTATTTTTGTCAAGACAGGCTTTTCTCTACTTAACTGTCTTAAATTGTGAGATAACATAATATCATGAATACTACAAGTCTAAGCATTTGGCTAAACACAGGCTTCTGACAACAATACCAGCTTAGGCGTTGCAGTTTTAAAGAGCTTTAATTTCCATGTCAACCCAAATTGGGTTTGGATATGCGCAGCTGCTCTTTTTGGCTTTATAGTTCTCTTTAACATTCTTTTCACCCTTGCTCTTACGTACTTGAGTTGTAAGTTCTTCTCTTTCTCTATGACATAAAGATTGATAATCTCTTCATGTAGCTTACCCTTTTCCATTCTCTTGATACATTAGCACCGGGAAGTAAACAAGCAACACCATCTAAAGAGACAGAAAATGAGAAAACAAAAAGTCTTGGAACCAAAGGTTCAAGGATAGAGTCACTCGACTCACTCACAGGATTCATATTCACTTCTGATGGAGGCAATCCAAGTGAGAGATATGAATAACTTTAGTCAGAACGAATCAAGTAAATATGAAATTTTATTGTTTATTTAACTGAGTTTAGTACTTTCAGGAGAAATGGAAATCCAACAACAAAGTAATCGATCAAACAACAATAAACCTAACAGTATTGATGATTCAAGCCTCACGACTGCAGCAGCTGGAATTGGCCTTAAGAGAGGAATGGTTCTTCCATTCACTCAACTTGCCATGTCATTTGATGCCGTAAATTACTATGTGGATGTGCCCCAGGTTGAACTCTATCTCCATGAATAAACTCTATATATATTATACTTGAGAATTTCCTTTTTAATTTATATAATTCATCATGGACAGCATATGAAGGAACAAGTGAATGGTGACAAGCTCCAGTTACTTACACAAGTATCTGGTGCATTTAAGCCTGGAATTCTGACTGCCCTGATGGGAGTAAGTGGGGCTGGAAAGACAACACTGATGGATGTTTTATCGGGGAGAAAAACTGGAGGTTATATAGAAGGCGACATCAGAATTTCAGGATATCCAAAGAAACAAAAAACATTTGCTCGAGTAACTGGATACTGTGAGCAGAATGATATTCACTCACCTCAAGTCACTGTTCGAGAATCATTAATTTACTCAGCATTTCTCCGTCTCTCGAAAGACATAAACACAGAAGACAAGATGGTAAGAATATATTCATTATATGTTAAAATTCTAAGCATAAGTGAGATAATTTAAAGTAATTACATATCTATTTCGTTCAAAGACATTTGTAGATGAAGTAATTAGGCTGGTTGAACTAGACAATCTTAAAGATGCTATTGTGGGACTTCCGGGAGTTACTGGTTTGTCAACAGAACAAAGAAAGAGACTGACAATAGCTGTTGAGCTTGTCGCAAATCCCTCAATCATATTCATGGATGAACCAACTTCAGGTCTTGATGCTAGAGCTGCAGCAATTGTTATGAGAACCATCAGAAACACAGTGGACACGGGGCGAACTGTTGTTTGCACAATCCATCAGCCTAGCATCGACATTTTTGAAGCATTTGACGAGGTAGTGTACAACGTTATCTTTATCTATAGATAAATCTGTCTCTCCTTAATAATATTGGATTGTTCATCAGTTGCTACTCCTTAAAAGTGGGGGACAAGTTATCTACTCAGGACCACTGGGACGGAATTCTCATTTACTTGTAGAATATTTTGAGGTATTTTTACATTTCCCATAAGAGAATACATTATCTAGAGATTGAGGATCCCGATTTTCACAGAGATAAAAGTACAAATTCCACAATATTGCAGGAGATCGATGGGGTCCCAAAAATTAAAGAAAAATACAACCCTGCGACGTGGATGCTTGAAGTAAGCTCAGTTGGTGCAGAATTCCGACTTGGAATAGATTTTGCAGAGTACTACAAATCGTCGAAGTTGTATCAGTAAGGACATTGTCTATGTAACCTACAACTATGAATTTTATTGATATAAAGAAATATGTTAAAACTAATAATGTTGGTTACAAGCAGAAGAAACAAGGTATTAGTGAAGGAGTTAAGCACACCTACTCCAGGCCTTGAGGACCTATATTTTCCTACACAATATGCTCGGTCCACATGGGAGCAGTTCAACTCTTGCTTATGGAAACAAAGGCTTAGTTATTGGCGAACCCCTGATTATAACCTTGTTAGATACTTTTTCACTGGGACAGTAGCACTCATTCTTGGGGCTGTTTTCTGGAAGATTGGTGCTCAGAGGTCTGTACTACACGTCTGCTTAATTTCTTTCACTTTACAGTATGCTTACAGACAACTCTACAAGACCTTTTGCTAATTCCTCTATTCTCGGTTCAGGGAAAAAAGCACTGAGCTGAACACTATTATTGGAGCCATGGTTAATTCTGTGATGTTTGTTGGGATCAACAACTGCATGACAGTACAGCCAATAATAGACACTGAGAGAACAGTTTTTTATCGAGAAAGATCTGCAGGGATGTACTCTGCATTACCATATGCCATGGCACAGGTTAGCAGATATTCAAACACGTGATAAGGAATCAATTAGAGCTTTATCGTGCATATCGGTTCTGCATTCCATACATATATACACCTTATTAACACAGCTGTGGTCATTTGACATTGATACAGGTATTTGTTGAAATACCGTACACGCTTCTCCAAGCAATAACTTACTCCCTAATATCTTACTCCATGTTGGGATTCGAATGGACAGCCTCTAAGTTCTTGTGGTTCATCTTCATCCACTTCTTCACATTTCTTTACTTCACATACTACGGAATGATGACTGTATCCTTGACACCTAATCACCAGATAGCAGCGATACTATCGGGTGCCTTCTACGGACTCTTTAACTTATTTTCCGGTTTCTACATTCCCAAACCAGTAAGCTATTAGTCATACACTCATATTTCCTTCTTAAACTTAAGTAATAAGTATCCATCACTGCTTATCAGCAGAACCTTAAAGCTTTATCTCGCAAACTAACAAATTTTCTTTTCTTTCTATTTGAAAATGTCAGCGAATTCCAGGATGGTGGCTGTGGTACTATTATATATGCCCAGTGGCATGGACTGTTTACGGGTTAATAGTATCGCAATTTGGCAATGTGGAAGACACCATCAAAGTTCCAGGGGTAACACCTGACCCGACAATCAAGTCCTATATGGAAGCGCAATTTGGCTATGATCCTGAATTCATGGTGCCAGTGGGTATAATAATAGTTGGGTTCACAGTCTTTTTCGCATGCATTTATGCTTTGTGCTTAAGAACTCTCAACTTTCAAACCAGGTAAATTTATGTGTACTAAATTTGTAGATGAATAGATGTATAAAACCAGCCATGTCATAGATATATATGATGGGCATGCTGATGCACAACTTTGTAATGAATTGATTTGATTCGGTATTACCGTTGTAAATACAAACTTAATGGCGTTTTCTAATGTAGCATCGATATATCTTGTACGTATCAAATAAGAAGCTAATTTGTAATCACTAATCATGATGAAGGATCGGTGTAATCTTCCATATATATTATACGAGAACAGCTCGGTTACTCCTGAGCAAAAAGAAATCATCAAAATGATTCACAAGCTAATTTGTAATCACTAATCATGATGAAGGATCGGTGTAATCTTCCATATATATTATACGAGAACAGCTCGGTTACTCCTGAGCAAATTTAATCAATGTAAAAAGACTATATTATCCCTATATAACAACATCCCAGTAAATTTATTGAGGGTAAAAAATGGTAATATCCCTCCAAACCTGATTCCGAGCATGATCCTCCCCAAAATTTTTAATCATAATATTCGGTGGCTTGTCTCCTTGGCTGCTTATCTCAGCCCCTCCCTTCTCTTTTAAAACTGAAACTGAAATTATCCGAGCTGCTTTGAAAATCGGCCATGGATTCCGCCTGTCATCTCCTTCCTCCATCCTTTTTGCTTTACAAGGCTCTGTTCTATCTGTTGTTTCAGTTGATTTTGTTGCCTACCCAACGGCTTCTACTGCGAGGGAGACCTGCTTTTCAACTCCTTTTTTCCCTCTCGGGATTGAAAGGTACATAAATTGACTTCCGCGCTTGAATATACATCCAAATTTTTGTTAGGACATAGAATTCGTGTATTGGGCCTTTCCTAATCATTATTTTCCGGATATGATGCGAATACTGTAATTGACACTTTTTACATGTTCAATCAATGCCGGTGTTTGTAAAACCTTATACCATTATCATATATCTCGGTATGATTACTAGGCTCCTGGATACTAGATTGCATACCCAGCTGAGGAAATGCCTGCAATGACAATAGGAGATTTTTTGTTAATCATCTATTAATTTTCAGTCATATTTTACTATTTTGGAAATTTAGTTTGTAGGAGCAGAAGAGATTACATGTGAATTGATTTGTATGATGAAAAGTATGAATCGTTATTCACTAAATTTCCTC
>PHNY01295410.1:10954-21749 GCA_003724115.2 Anethum foeniculum | reverse complement strand
GGCCCTTTCATGCTCTGATCTGTTTAGCGGATGGAAATAATGTAGAAAGCTTTAATCAGCCAACTACTTGGTCATTTAGAAGATTTTTTCAAACATCAAGTGACATTGACAAACAGGCCTTGCTATCAGACATGAGGGACGATGTCAAATATGTAATGCCAATCAGTTTAACCAAATTATAACCAATCTTTTGTTCTTTAATCCCACAACCAATTCTTTAATTCGCAATTTCTTACATCATCCTCGCATTGTTAATCTGTTTGAAGCGGATGTAATTATTCTGAATTTTCTTTCCTTGTAGAGAAGCCACACAACAAAACATAATGACAAACCATCCTCGCAACTGGTAATTAAAAAATACACTCAATCAGGCAAGCAAGCAATTAAATATGTATATTATAGCTTCTAATGATATCTCTCTGTCATTAGAAACGAAATTTGGATTTATATAGAAATCTCAATGTCATAGCCTATAGATTACAGACAGTAATGCCATAAGGATTTGATCTGAACCAGTGTCCACAAAATCTATGCATAGTCTAATGAATTATGTTTATGCAATTGTAGAGCTAGGAGAACGAGGGGACATTATAATTCCATCCCTCATTCGAAATGATAAGCTCAATTTCAGACTCCTTTGGCACGATAATTTCTTTGCCTTCACCTCCAGCGCCCCCATAGTTTGAAGCGCGAATTTCTTAATCCTCTGTAAAGCAACTTTTGTCGTCTCATCATCCATGTTCGCAAAGCAAACTCTAAACCACCCGGGCTCCGAGCAATGAAATGAAGAGCCTGGTGATATACTGAGTTTTACATTGTTTATTACACTCTTCCAGAGCTCCATTTCAGCTTCAAATGTTGGTTGCTTAAGCAGTTTACGCAAGTCCATCCACAAAAACAGCCCTGCATTTCCATTCAAATTCCCGATTCCCACTTGCGCTAGTCCTTGAGTGAACACTTCATGCCTCGAACCTAATCTTTCTCGATTCTCCATTATAAATTTTTCCACAAACATTTCGTCAGATAACATTGCAGCGATTAAGTGTTGTGTCTGCGTGGAAACTAGTCCAAAACTCGACATTTTTCTGGCACAACTTACAACATTATCATTGTATGAGTATACGATTCCAATTCTAAAACCTGGAAACCCCATATCTTTCGAGAGACTATACACAATGTGAACAAGATCACGATTGCATTTAATATCTTCCTCTATTATCTCAGCAATGCTAACGAATTCGGGCTTGCCAAAAACCGTGCCAGCATAAATTTCATCACATACTAGGTGAATGCTCTTCTCATTAATAAAACTGACTAAATCCTTAAGTGTGGCTCTGTCTAAACTAGTGCCCAAAGGATTTGATGGATTCGTTATAAGCAAGCCTTTAACTTTAAGTTTAGACGATTCAGCTTGTTGATATGCAGTTTCTAAGGCTAATCTTGTGATTTTGAAATTGTTATAGCTTTCACAAATAACTGGCACAAGTTGAACTCCTGTTCTCCATTTCAAATCTCGATCAAATCTACAAAAAGATTTTCATGAAGTGGGTCAATTTCTAGCACTAATTTAAACATCGACCTTAAATACTTCCTACTAAAAAATTTACTACAAGAAAAAGTAAAGAACTTGTTTTACAGCTGAACAAAAGCTTAAAGAAAAGTACCCTGGATAATATGGGGTGGGTACTAAAAAGGCATCACCAGGATCGGCTAAACAGAATGCCATCATTTCATGAGCTCCAGTAGCTCCACCACTCATAACAATGCGATCCGGATCAAATGTGACCTTATCCACTTTTTCCATGAACCTTGCAATGGCCTGAAAAGTTATACATCAATATGTTTTGAACATTGAACTAGTACATAATTATTATTAGTTTGTAGAACAGGATTGTCAATAAAACTATGTATCGAACAATTATTCTTGAATTACAGTTCCATACATTTCTAAACTTTGCCAATCCATGATAATCTTGATAAATGGCAATATCAGTGAATTTATCCACCCCTTCACTTGTACAGATGGATGCACTCTGGTTATGCACAACCCAGTCTTTGATCAAATCAAAGGAAAGCTGCCAAATGTACAGATAGTAATCATGAGATACTCTATATGCAAAACACATCTTTAAACACACATGCACAATAATTTTACATACCTAGTTTTCAGCAAGTCCCATTTGGATGACACCATGAGGATTGCTAATGGAATGATAGGGATCACTATCATAAGCCTTCCACGCATCGAAATAAGGAGAGTTTTCACCATGGCCATCATTAGTGGCTATTTTAGACAACAGCTGAACTTGTTCCTTTAAACTGCTGTTGCTCAATGCCATGTCTTGGATGATAGAATATAATTGCGTTGAGTACTCTTGCTTGAGACGATGCAAGAAAAGGATCAAGTAATTCTTTGTAAGTGATATTAAGATTATGTTTAATAAGTTGATGGAATTTTGAAATGAGATTGTTAAGTATATATAGATGGAAGATTATAAAAGGGAAACTGGAACTTTTGTTAGTGAAGGTTCGTTTGAAGGACCGCAGTTGAGTGTGTTAGTATATGAATCAGCAATATTAGGAAATGATTCATTAATATTATTACTGTCCGTGCTTAAAGTAACTTTCCTATAGACCTGGCAATTCGGGTAATCAGATTATAGATTAATCTATGAAACAAGCAAGTAATTACGTTGAATCCACACAAGTAGAGATCAAGGGCAGACAGTTAAAATGAAGTAGCTAGGGGATGGAGGTAGTGCATGATAAGAAAATAGAAAAGAGAATGAATGTTAAAAACATTTCCATATTAGTAAGAACTGGTCATGCAAGCTTATTTACTCTAAACGGACATGCACTATCCCACTGCGATCAAACAGAAAATAATTAGAGAGTAATTATGTTGCAAAATTTTTTGAATTGTGATTTGATGTTACCGTGTTAGTTAAGAGCTGCTGTCTGGTATTATATTTATGATGTATCCGTTCATGATTGTAAAGGATGTATAGCTTAAGGCAAAAAATAAACCAACATATATCTGTTTTATTATGCGTATTAACCAATATATGCAAGGTTGAATATGCGTGTGAAGATGAGTGAATGATGGGTTCACAACTGTTGGTTGGCTCCTCTTAGATGGCTCCTAAACAATTGGATGTTCCTAGTAATAACTCGATGAGGTCATGACTCGACGGATGCCCCCAATTTGCGCCTCAACATTAAGAGGACTTAGAAGGTAGGGTAAATCAATCCCCTCTATAAAAAATCAGGGATTAGTAAATGTTTTTACCATGCTTAACGCTTTAATGTAATGAAGAGGACGGTCCATGAGGTTCCACGTTAATTTGCTTAGGTTGTTGGACGATGGAGAGAGGCCTCTAACTAAGAAGACAGCTCCGTAAAAACCTCTATTTAAATCATAAAAAAGAATAGCTCATTTGAAGTGCGGCGACCTCCACCCAAAATTTTTGAACAGGTTAACATTTGAGATGCAGAACCGGAAATAGGAAAGACCAACCCATTATACTTTTAGATGCAATCATCAGTTTGTTATAGGCTTGGCTGCCCCAACTCCTAAACACATTTCTACACCTGCAGCTGTTGGCCACTTCCGCCCAAGTTACTGAACATGTTAACATTCTAGATGCGGAAACAGAAATCTGGAGGATGAAGCTGGGGGTGTGAATAAATGCCATTTTGAGTCGGGATGTACGACACTAGGAAAAAATGCATAGACATAGTTGGGGAAGCAAAAAGAAACTCTTCTTCAATCTAAATATCGACCATGAACCTTTTGTGCGCACGATGTAATATTGGGAAAGCAAAAAAAAAAGAACCGCTTTACTGAATTTCATTGCTCTATTACTTGTGAGTCTTGAATTGTATCAGGTTCATGCATTAGATTTTAACTAAATTGTAACACGGTAACCAAGTAGATACCTTCTTTACTTGGTACGGAAATTTTGAGGCTCGACAAAGGCCTTCCTGTGTCCTTATACTTTGAAGAAAGGGTTTGTCTAGTGTGTGCCCCTGGGCACACTCTAACAAGAAGGAATTCTACCCGCGTGATTTAATCCACAATCAAGTACATCTACGTTTAAGGATTATCTTAAATCAAGACTCCTTAATCTGTTCTCTTAGAATGAAAAGGCTCCTAACTTTATTATAGAATAATCTGGCACCTTCAGCTTATAGTATTTGAGGAGTATTTAATCAATTAGAAGTTGGATACAAAGTATTGCTTCATATTTCTATCAAGAAAATGTAACAAGTACGAGTAATGACATTGTGCCATTATGTGATTCAATGCTTTGAAGTAGTCTTACATTGATTGATACACTAGATTCAGTATATGATCTTCAACAACTATCATCTCACTTCTTCATGAGAAGAACAACAGTGTGAGCTGCTATGCTCCTATTCTCCCCAAGGCTGTCCACCTTCTCATGAGTTTTGGCCTTCAAATTCACAACAGAAGGGTCGGCACCAAGCAAAAGCGACAAGTTGTTTCTGATAGTCTCCTTGTGAGGGCTTAGTTTCGGTCTTTGAAGAATCAAAGTAGCATCTAGATTTCCTAGCTCGTAACCAGCCTCGTGCATCAATCTGACCTGAGATGATATGACGCATAGATAGCAAATAATATTAATATACGAAGCAACACAGATGCCATCAGAAGCATATTATGAATTGCGGTCAACTTTGTTGAAAGATACCACACCTCTTACACACCAAATATACGAACAAAAAGAAAAAACATATTGTGAAATATGTTTAAAGTTCAGATATATTTCCTGGTCGAAATCTATTGCAGTCAAAAGGGATTTATAGTTTAAGGCAACCAACATGTGGGCCTTTAGAAAGGTTTACTGCAGCTAAATACTATCGAGGATAGATTTTGTTGTAAGAGTTCTACTTTTGCAAATACTTTACAAGTGGAAAAAACTGAAATATATCAAAGCTGTGTTAAAACTTAAAACCGATAAATACTATATAGCTGAATGGATAGTAGCGGAACAGTCGCCATATCTTCAGTAGTGGTTCAGACAGGGACTTTTGTCCTTAACTGCCATTTTTAATTTGCGGAACATGCAGATATTTGTTATTTCAGCACAAACCTCCTTATAAGTGAAATCTTGTGCTTTCCATTCAACCTACTGAACAAGGACCGGAAGTCCGGAACATACATATTTTGTTTATATTGCACTAAAAACATCACTGTAAGGGACACATGGCAAAGATCTAATGAGCATCCCTAAGTATTAGTACTTAAGTTTTCTCTAAAGTTTAATTCGAAATTCTAGCTAGGTGAGAGGTAACTCCCGAATTACAGAAATTACTGCATCACCATCCATCCAATCCTATAGAAACGCATTCAAGGTCACAATATTTTCTCTTCTTTATGCCTATTGAGAATGTAGGAAGGCTTAGCACTCTACGTACTATTTACCTCAGCAAAAAAGAGAGCCTACCTTATATTCTTTTTCTCTTCTACAATCATATCTTTTGCCTACCGTTTTTCACCAGTAACCAATCCGAATAAAAAACCGGACTCTACTCTAATTTAATACAAATTATCTACCAATCATGTTCAATTAGATGTGCAAGTTTATTAAGCTGATATGCTCTACAAATGTTTTAACAAATTCATTGAGCTAAGTATCCCGGAATAAAATCAAATTGAACCAAGAACAAACAAACAAACAAAAGAACTCACAGCTTCTTTGATAAAAACCGAAGAGCGAGCCCCTTTCCATTTAGGATCATTATCAGGGAAAATCTGGCCGATATCAGGAAGGCCCAAAGCACCCAAAATCGCATCAACAACACAATGAAGCAATACATCACCTACACCACCAATCATCAATAAACATATTGTTTTATCAGTAACAAGTTAATTCAAGTAACAAAATTCACATCAAATCGAAACTAGTTTAAGCTACTTGAACATCATGAAAAAAAAACATTTTATGACGAGACTTACCATCAGAATGAGCCTCACAGCCTTTCTCAAAAGGAATATCAATACCACCAATAATCAAAGGATACCCGGGTTCTAACCGGTGCAAATCAAACCCATGACCCACCCGAAAAGGAAGCACTTTCGAAGCCTTTATCACCGCCGTGTCCGCCTCAACTTCAACGGCGCTAGACGCTGCTGCCACCACCGGAAAGTTTTTTCCGGTGAATTTTACACATTCACGAGAGGCTAACACACTAGTTTTACTCGAAAACCCAAGTGAAGGGGTTGAAAAAGATTGAATTTTGATGATGGGTTTTGCGAGAATTGAACTAGTAGCTGTGAAAAACAATGAATTCGCAGCCATTTTGTGTACTGAAATGTGTGTGTTTGTGTGTGTTTTTATTTACATTTACAGGAGGGGGTTGGCAATTGGCATATTCTGAAAATATTAACGGGCTTGTTTTAAACGGGTAATGCCACAGTTTCCACACGTGGCCGAATGTGATTAGCCTGTTTCATGTGACTGGGTGTTGTTTGAAGAATTTTCGTTGCTTACGAGTATAATTTATTTTCATTTTCTTTCGGATTTTATTGTTTTCATGTTCATGTTCATGTTCAACCGTTCAGTACACCGAAATTGAATTTCTTTCGTAATTAAGGGTATTAAGTAAGTCAAACATATTTGATAAATAAATTATATTATTACCCTAATTAAACACTGTGTATGTGTTTTTGAATATTAAGTAAATTTAACATATTTGATCAATACTAAAGGTCGTATTGAATTTAAATTTTCAAGAATTTAACGATTAATAATGATTTATCAATAATGAATTTATAATTTCAATTTCTGAAAAATCATTCACAACTTCCTAATGCGGAATAAAATGGTTAAGAAAATTGTTTAGCCTGAAAATTTCCTTTTTTGTTTCTTTGAATGGTTGAAAATTTCCTATTTAGATCAGGTTTATATACAAATCCTCTTATATATCGATATTTAAAGAAAATCTCAGGTAGTATGTGAAAAAAAAGAAAAAGAGTATTATCTTGGTTACTATGATATGATGATATGGTAAGTAGATACTAGTGGAGTAAAACCTCTATAAATTACTATAGTTGGGACCGGAGAATTTTATTAATTCAAAGAGATATTAATTAATCGATAAATTTATGTTTATTAATTTATAGAGAGTTTTGGGTATTGAATAAAATTAAATTTTAATTATATAAACAATAATAGAACAAACTCTTCTAATTTATGTATTATATCCAATTTTATATGTATTAGTTAATAATTTAATGTAAATCAACAATATTTAGTGTATTTGTGTTGATTTGATTCTTAAAAATAACACTAAAACGGTGTTAAAGAGGATACGACATCTTACACGTGAAAAATCACTAAGCGCATCAAGGATACTTAGTGACTTTTGAAATAATTCGAAAGCTAACACTTAAATTTTTGAATTACTTAATGACTTTTTGAAGTAGTTCGAAAACAACACTTAAATTTTTGAATGAAATAAGAAAGTTTAGGATTAAGTTTCAAATAAATTTAAGTTTTAAACAAAAGTAAATAAAAAATAAATATATTTAATATAATTGTAATAAATATATTTTTTTAATTATTATGAATTATTAATTTTTGATATTATTGGGTCTATATTTTTATACAGGAATTGTCAAAAAATTATTATCTTATTATTTTATCGAAATTGGTCATTTTTTGAACTAACTCAAGATGGGACCGCAGAAAAATATTATTTTAGAAAGGTTATTAATTTAACGAGTATTAATTTATAGAGGACAAAAGACAATTAAAATTTATTTAAGTAAACGAATTTAGTTTAGGCTTAAAGAAAAGAGTAGAGAAGGTAGCCAATGACTTTCTTTTATCTCCAAACAAAAGGCACTTTGTTTTTTTTTTTTTTTTTTGATAATTATTAACTGTATTATCAAAGGTCATGCCGCCTCGACATCAAGCCAACAAAATTTACAAAAATTAAAGATTCTTGAGTAGAAATACCTTCCTAAACACATTTGAGTTGTTTGTCAGCATTAGAAGTTAGTTGAAGTATTATCAGAGCAACTTCATATTAATGAAGTATAATACTCCCACATCAGCTCAACTCAAGACTCATTCAACAATCTAAACATATATACTTTGTGACAATACAAATATAGCACTTCATACAAATATAGCACTTCTTTTTCGACAAGTGTGGTCTTTCAAGAGAATGCTAAGGTACCATTTCAATTTTAAAGAAAACTAGCAGATTCTTTGAGATATGTTTGAGAAGACGACTTTATTACCCGAAATGTACATGTCTTTAAGTTCACAACGAATTTCTAACAAACATACATGTAAACTTTTAGCTTTCAAGGCAAGCTTCTATAGTATGATGATAATATGTACAACATGTATGAGAGAAAGCCCTGATTTTACAAGGATCAAACCAACATTAGAGGCGACCCTCAGATGTAGAAGCCCTAGGATGCTTCCTGACTTGCTCAGGTGTCAAACTATCAGAAGCAGCTCTCTTTGACTTTAGCTGCAAATAAAAAAGCATCAAGGATTAACAGATTATAATATTTAAATTTGATGCAGTGATGTGCTGCATTCAGACTAACCTTCTCTTCCGCACGCATATAGAAGTGCCTCAGAAGTATATTTTTCTCTTCGGTAAATATCACTGTCAATAGGGTCCAAATGATGTAAATATGATAATATGATGGAAAAAACAGTATCAACAGTACAATTACTTGGTTATCTTCCATGAACTACCTACATTACAATCCTTCCGTCCATATTTAAATAAATGGATTTTCCTTTTTCATAATGCTTAAAAACTAGAATTTAGATTATTTATTTTTAGCAAAAAGAACTTAGATATTAGCACATCCAATGTGTGACTAATTTTCAAACCATGTAATCATATAGCCGGTAGAACTTTTGCCATGCCATGGTCATTATGTATACTGACTTCCACCAACGTGCACTTGGACGATAGAACAATTATCTAACAAAGACATAATTTCGATGTAATTATGCTCCAACTTAATGAAACAAGGATGCTCATTCAAAAAGTTACATTGTTCCCATATCAAGGAATATTCGTAAAATTCTATCCCGAGTCCTGACTGTGAATTGATTCAAATTATGGAGCAGTTAAGATGTTAAGTTCCATGCTTGAAAAGTCTTAACTATTTTATGTTGGCCGTCACATTTCAAATCTTTCCAATGCAGTGTAATCCACTACAAACCAACAGAACCAACATGGAGAAAGAGGGAGTGCCATAATAATACCAGTAAGATAAAAAAAATTCTAGGAGAACAGAAAAATCAATACTAACAAAAAAATTTATCGAGATTCTTGCTAACATGAAAGTTAAGATGCCAAGAAGACTATGACCGAACAACATAAAATATCCAGTACAAAACAAAGGAGAGGAAAAGGGAACTTTATTGACATTACCTTGGTCAGGTGGGGGAAGTGTGCGATCATGAGTAGGATGGTAAGTGATAGGCATCATTTTCTAAGAAAAACATAAACAAGTAATAAGTAATAAAATTGTGTGCACATGCAAAGATTCAGAAAAAAATGTTTAGAATTTATGTGTCTTTACTGAGAACAAATCAACAACGTAATAGAAGACTTGACAATTGAGCAAGAAGCCCTTATATATAATCGAATTCACAGACAGCAGTCTGCTCCTATCCTCAACCACTTGAACTAGAATGTGGGTAGTGGGGTACATCTGGGGCAATAGCCCTTTGGGTAAGACACCCTTTGTTTGCACAAATTTCTTGGTCGGCTGGTAAGTCATGAATCATGATTAACTAGCTAATAAGAAACTGCACTGGAGTAGCTGCCAATACGCTAAAGTATACTCCCTACTAGACTACAAGTAGAAGTAAAAGGCTAAGACATCAAACAGAGGCAGGTCAAAAATTTTGTTGTTAAAAACAAATATAGTCCATGCCAATAGAAATATGTTATCAGCACATGCTTCATAATGACTTCACAAAAATTTTTGGACATTCAACTATTCTGAATATGTTTATAACCAGTACTGCAAAACAGATCAAAGTATATGTATCAGTTCTCTACAGCAAAGACGCCATGGTAAAGGTTAAGGACTATTGTATTTCTTGGCTAGGTTAACCCTTGTAGGTTAATTAAATAAGATATTTTGCAAGTAAAGGCACTGAAATGGTAACTGATGGACGTAAAGCCACTAGGATTTATTCAAGAGGCAAAATAACATTTTTGATTGGCTAACAAAACAATGACAGGACTGAGTTCATGCAATTCATGCACATAGGAGAAAGGAAGCCTCTATGTTCATATAGTTAACTCAAATGGAAGTGGGAATCTCAAAGACATAAAGCAGTTGAGACTAGATACGTTACCTATTTAAAACATATGATAAATTAAAAAGAACATATGTCGGAAGATACATACATTTATTGCTATTTTTTCCTAGTGGACTAGTGGCAATAGGACAAACTATTGGAACACTTGTAAAATGGCTACTGACCATTGTACATACAAGGTACTATGTGCTTTTCGACAAATTCGTGTGAGCTAAAGATGGGATAAGTGTATTATCAGTTACCAAAATAAGTTCTAATACATAATGATTTTTGGTAAATTAATTGTCTTGAGCTAAAGATATGCTTCAAGTCTATCAGTGATGCATGAAACAAGTATACTAACATTAATGCTAACGTCGGACATAAAAACAAATATACCACGTGTGATGAAGCCGTGAACCAGTGTGACAAACACCTGTGATCGCTTATAAGCACTCCATGGTCCCACTAAGAAAACT
>PHNY01295402.1:0-21427 GCA_003724115.2 Anethum foeniculum | reverse complement strand
CAATTGTGTCAGATTGTGTTGATCTTTTTAAGCACTTTGATAATGTGCTAGTAGAGTATGTTCATAGGTCTGCGAATGTTGTAGCCCATACGTTAGCAAGAGCTACTCATTCTATGCCAGATTTCCAGGAGTGGTTTAATGTTACTCCGGATATTATTTAGTAGAGTATGTTCATAGGTCTGCGAATGTTGTAGCCCATATGTTAGCAAGAGCTACTCATTCTATGCCAGATTTCCAGGAGTGGTTTAATGTTACTCCGGATATTATTTCTGATTTACTGATGATTGATTCGATCTAATATAAGCAAGTACTTTTGTTTAAAAAAAAAAAAAAGATGGTTTCATGAATCAAGTGGTCAAGTGGACTAATCAAGTACAACTCACGATTTTTCAGGACTAATCAAGAACTTATACACCGACCATGTACAACTTTAGGTGTATTGATTTTTGTTGCACCGGAACCACCCTCGCAAAGAGGCACACACTCCAATTACACTGATGTCGAATAGCTAGCTTTTAGAGTCCTGGTTAATTCTACTGTTACCTCTTCCGCAAAGATAACATGAAGGAGACAAGGTGGAACGTAAACTCGAGTCAACTGTCACCTTAAAGCGTACAAACTCCCTCACAGGGAATCGCCTCCCACAATTCACACCCCCTGCGTGTGCCTAGGTAGATAATGGAGCAACACATGACCCACACAAGTGAATGATACACAAGTGTTTTGCTATATAACACTAAAATCATTTTTCCATTTCAATGTGAGACTTAAGATTCACTTCAGAATTTCCACTTAATCATATCGCATCCATCTCTTAAGTGTCTCGGAAATTACTCACAAAAAAGAACATATTTCAAATGTCATCCGTTGCGCGCGCACGCAACTTTATCTACTCAAAAAACGGCTCAAAATGACTTGACAATGTGGGGCTAGAACCCCCATTTTTCCAACAGTGTACCAGATCAACTGATGCTTAGGAATGACCCGTGATACAAAAAATCTAATGCAGCTGTTACTATGGCCAATAATAATACTTGGAGTTATACATTTTTATCAACTTACCTTACAGAGGAATTATTTTATAAAGTCAGAAATTATAAATCCCACATTCACCCATCAACAAAAGCTACATTCAGTAGGTAATTGAGGATCCAGCAGAGCTACATTTCCGTAGGTAATTGAGGATTCCAACGGAATTCTGTAGGTAACAGGTAGCATTAACAACAGCTGCTCACGTACAAATAGTTTAAGGTAGCCAATTCAAGAAGAGTATGAAAGATTAAAATGAATTAATCAGTTGCTGAGAATGTGGATAGGGACATGAGCAACCTTGTAAAAGTCAGCTCCTTGTTCACCATTTATCACACGGACCCTATCACAAAAAGCTGAAGGCATCGAGTGTAAGTCCAATGTTTGGAGGGAAGCGAGGAATCTTAGTCCTTCAGGAAGCTCTTCCAACAGGGGACATTCACTGATTACTAACTCGGAGAGAATGGGCATGCTCCCTTTCTGCAACTTCCACTTTTTTAAGTTGGGGAGATTAAACAAATGAAGACAAGTGAGTTTTAAGAAACCCACAGCTGAGCACACCATTTCCTTTCCCATAAAAGAAAAACTCATTAGATAGAGCTTACGCAACTTTGGAATCTTTTCTAGTACGGGCATTGGGTCTTCTTCTAGAAAAGAAGATTTTAATCGTAATCTTGTGATACGAATTAAAGATAAATCTGCACGAGAATCACAAATTTGCTGCTCAAGTAATTGAGCCAACTCTGGGATCGGATCAGATATTTGTAGTTCTTGAAGATTGAAATTATGATCCCACAACAACTGTCGCAAGATATCAGGACCATTAGGAAGCGATCGATCATATAAGGAGATAGCTACGGCCAAGTACTGGAGACATGAAGATGCCGGCAAGGCTATAACTGCTAAATTCTTCATCATAGCTTCCACATCGTACACACCAACTTCTATCGTTAGCTTCTGAAGACTTATCAATTCTGGTAGATCATTAACTTCACACCAATAGGTATTAAAGTTTTCCAGGGTCTCTAACTTGCTCAATCCATTAAATCGTAATTTTATATTCTTCCCAAACCTGTGAACTCTCCGATCTGGTAGATACAAATGCCGCAAATGTCCCAGCCTGACGAGAATGTCTCTAGACAACCATGGTTTAAAACATATATCATGACGTGTATCTAACTTGAGGGTTTGTAGTAACACCAAGTTCTGTACCGATGGAAAAATCAACAGATTAGTCTCCCTTACACTAAGATATCGCAAGTAAACAAGGTTTCCTAATACCCTTCCAAGTTTAATACGATCAGTTTGTCTGTCAAACTCAATTTTTTCCAAGGAAAAAACTCTTACAAACCTAAAGTTTGCAGCATGCATGTGTGATAACAGTACTGGAGGCAAACTTCTTGTTCTAAACTCGTTTAAAAGTATCAATGAACGGTACTGTTCATGGGTTTTCTTGACAAAGTAGGAATTAGCTGCTTCGCTTGCATAGCCCTCATCAAAACGAACTACAAGTTGTCGACTGTAACCTGACCTAAAGTCGACAGAAGGATTAAGATTAAAATCATATCCTTTTCGAAGATCAATAAGTGCTGAAAAAAATTCCAATTTTGCTTGGCATTGAGCAAGGTCCTTCATAACGTCATGAAGAGAACAAAATTCGAACTTTGTAAGTGATGATTCTACTTCGTTAGATCTCACTTGAACTAAACCCTTATGAACTAGTTCCCCCATGTATGACTCAGCTACTTGCATCATTGTTTCTCCTTCCCTTTTGTCACTCGACAGTACTATGCCTTCTGCAATCCATAACTGATATATTGTCTGTGTTTTGATCCATTCATCTTCACTAAATTTTCCTATATATAGAAAGCATGGCTTCAGTTGATGGGGCAAATCGTTGTAACTCCACAATAAAGCGTCAAACAATTCTCTTTGATAATCTTCTCCCAGTCCTTTTCCCCTGTTTAAGGATAATAAACTATCATCATATACCTTCTCCCACTCTATTAAAGAAGGTTTTGTTACAAGAATCCCCCCCAAAATGATTATAGCTAGTGGAAGCCCGCCACAATTTCTAACCATTTTTCTTCCCAGTTCTTCCATCTTTTTAATATCTCTCGTAATGTCTGTGACAAGAAATAAACATATGCAGATAAGATAACATAATTTCTAGTAAAGCTATTCCAGTGACACAAAGCTTAAAGAATAGAAAAGAAGACACATTTGTAATAGATATGTAGCGTAACTGAAACTGAATTCAGGAAAAAATTCTGCATCATGTTTCCCTAAATTGTCACTCTTAATCTGCAGGCTTGGTAACAACTTTGTGAAATCCTACATTTCAAAACATGATAACATGTGCTACAAGTCAAGTTTCAACTATGTCATCTTTAATCTTTTATTATTGTTTCTGTCTTTCAGAGTAATTCATAAGAAATTTAAAGTCTGTGTAACCCTACGGAATTTTGATGATGACATGCATCAAGCAGGAAACCTTGAACTTGGTATCGTAGTCAGCTGCTTTCATACGTACTATTTTTTTTTTATTTTTTTTTCAGGTTAAGAAAAATAATAGTGTGTAGTGATATTGATAGACAAGAACAAATATCAGACTACCTGGAACAGGTGTGATGCAGTCTAATATTATTACCTCTCTAAATTTTAGTTTCAATAAACTTTCAGCTTTCCTAAACATCACTTCGGTATATTTAGAAATAATCTTTATTTTGAGATGTACACTCGTTTAGATCTCTATAGTTCTAGGCGCAATATTATAATACTCTGATTTTTGGCTACAAGAATTTGATGAGAGCTTTATATTCAACCAGCCATCTTCAGCTCAGAAAACAAAGAGATATATCATTGAGTCTTGTAAATTGCAATTGCTTGATTAATTTAATGATCAACAATATTTTCACTTACCTAGTTGGGTTAGGGACCGTGCATGAGGTGGACTAAGACTAGGGGATCTAGAATTTCATTGTTTTCTCTGCTTGCTTTCTGATCTTATTTTTTTCTGCATAACATGCATAATTAAGCTTAACATTATTAACTGTGTTAACTGAAATCCGTAAACTATTTCATTGGCAAGTTACAAGTCAGTCAGTTGTTATTAACTCAGTAATTTTAAATATATACTCGCTCTGAAACTCCCGGCCTATAAGGTTGACATTATACGGGAAAAAATCAGCTAAATTTTATCATGTGCTTCATATTTTGAACTGCATTTTGTAATGTTTTTTTGTTCCCCGATGATATTTAAAACAGAATAAATGCACGAAAAACTTATGTACCTAAATAATCTCCTCTGGGAAGTGCTTTTAACTTGAGTAGCTCCCAACTTTGCTCTGCGCTTAGACATTGTGGTTGATGAATAAAACCTTTCGGATTAACATGCCTAGCAACCTCAACTTTACGACTTGTAAGCAATAATTTGCTTAAAGACTTTTTAGGAGTCAAGGCATCTTTTAAAGAATCCCAAGCATCCGTTGACCATATGTCATCAAGGACTATCAAGCATTTTTTCCTTTGCTGAATTTTTTTCAGATTCTTTACTAGCTTATCCTTGTCCATAGCAAGAATATCGTCCTTTTTGTTAGGAACGAGGCATATTAGAATTCGCTGCAACACAAGTTCTGTTTGCCACTTCCGAGAAATGGAAACCCAGGCTAAACCAGCAAAGTAGGTCTTTATGGTGGAATGATTGTATATTTTCTGAGCCAGAGTTGTCTTCCCTAGACCTCCCATTCCACAGATGGAAATAAGCGGATAACAATCATCACTTTCATCCCCCAGATGTCCCACCAAGCAATCAACATCTTCTTGAAATCCAACAAATATTTCTGGTTCAACAGTAGTGTAAGAGTAAAATCGCTGAGGAATTTGATGTTTCTGGAGTATCTGATGTTGATTTTATATTAAAATCACGAAAGCGATTGGAGAGAAGAGACAGCTTCCTTTTTATATCTTTGATCTTTACGGTACATTTGTTTGCTTGCTTTCTCCTGTTTACTTTACTGGATGAAGCTTTGAGAAAAAAGCTTTCAACAACATGTTCAGCGTCATAAGCCTGCTCTCCTATGTCCGCAACCAAATTCCAAATTTCGAATTCATTTATCCTGGAATCAGCATCCCGTAAGAATGTCTTCATCCACTTGAGCTTGGTCACCAGTTCTTCAATTTCAGCTCTCACATTATCAAGACGTTGAGCATCTTCTATCAATAAATCAGTGAGCCTTCCTACAACAATTGACACAACGGCTTCAGCCATATCGAATTCTTTATGACGGAAAAACCAGCACAAATGTTGTAGTTAAATGTAGCCAGGCGTATAGACTAAAAGTTGTGTTTGATTTGTTCTGTTAAGGCAAAAGGATTGGACCAAGTTTTCAGTATCACGTCTACTTGAATACAGATTTTTTGCTACCGCATCTATTTAATACGTTGGGGAACTACAACAGATATTTCATACTTAATAACGGTCTTGTTAGGCGGCCTAAAGCTCAGAATGAGAAAATATATGTAGGTATGACTTATAGGACTCGGTCATAAGTGTTCGATATGGACACGTGTTTAAATTTTGCATTCATTTCCCAGTATCGAGTGTCTTACATTAGTACTTAAAAGATAAAATGAATAGTTTAAATAACATAGGCCACACTGGACATGATGATGTAGGGGATGTTTGGAAGTTGGAGGTTCGATTAAAGTACAAAAATTAATTTAAATAGTTGTTTATCAAACAATTTTAATCAAAACAGCTAATTAAATCCGCTAAAACTAATTCAGTCTATTACTTAAAACAGTTAACTTAAATTAATAGAGTCTTAGCTGTTAGCTAATCCCTAATTGCCCCCACAGTATGCGACGAAGGTAGAGGGTCAGAAACGAACTCTAGTCAATTCGAGTGTGTCGTAATTTCTAACACGCTTTCTGAGGAAAGTGGCTAGCAATTTCTAAAATTTATGAGCGAGAGACTACAAGAATACAGTAAGAAATTAACATGTAAGTAATATATGATCCATGTAATCTGATGACAAAAGTGTGTTTTTCCTGCCATACGTTCCCTGGAAAAAGACTCTTTGCTTTCATTTTGTCTTTTACTGCCTCAAGCTCGTAGTACTGTAATGCAAGCTGTGGAGAAAATGACTTGGGACAATATTTGCGCTTAATATTTTTTTCCCACAAAAATAGTAAATATATTTTTATTGTGAACTGATAAATAAATTTCAGAAATTTACTATTTAGATTCCAACCTTAAATTTTAGTCTCTTTTTTTTTTTTGCGGGGAAAATTTTAGTCATTTTAATCACATATCTATCCATGATTTCTAAACAATGAAATTCATTAATTTTGTTTTTTATAATAATGATTTAGTTCAATAGTTTGATGTTATTAAGAAGTAATTAAATTGACCTCTAGCTAAGTTCGTTGATGTTAGTAATTTGAACGTATATGTCTTGGGTTCAAATCTCAGTAAGAGCTTCATCATATATATTTTGACTATATTTAATATAAAATAACAAATAATAAGTATCTTATTTTTTTAACTTTGATAGATGTGACAATTATTATATAAGGTTCACTGTTTTCATTTTACGATTTTGTATCAAACATCTTAACCAATTTTTCCCACAAATTAATCGTACTATTGAAGATAAAAAATTTAAACAAATAAATAGTACTAAACAAACTATTAATTTAAAATTATATAAATTATAAAATCAAGTAACAACTACATTAAAATTAATATAATTCACAACTTACTAATTTGTCACAATTCCAAGATCTCGTTTTTTTTCACCCCCCACTAACAACATCAATGCCATAGATGTAGGTTGCAACCAACAACATCTAAATAAGGATTAATAAAATCATATTATACAAATAATATAATGATATATTGATTAAAAAAATAAGAAATTAATAACAATATTTGATTAAAATACCTGGGAGTATATTGGTGTCATTAATACGTGCATCAATCATGTCGCTAGATATGAATTGAAATCCATGCAGAGATATGTTGATAATTCATTCTTCTAATTTTCTGAGGGTAGTTATGCGTAGAAAGAGCAATTTAGATCCATGTGATACGAGTTTATTTCGACATGTACTTGCAACAACTTTTAAATTTTTGATGTTATATAGACTGTCTTCATCTAAGTGATGTTGAAATCGAGAAACAAGATAGCTCGGTATTATAGCATGAATTAAATTTTCCTACAACACATCAATAACAGATACAATTTTTAAAAACTATCATTGAAAAGAAATTTAAAAACCTTTTTTCTATTAAAATCATATCAAGACTGATCTGTTCGCCCGTGTGTGGATTGACGGACTCCCACTTTCTGCAGACACGCACTCGTATATCCATCTGTAACTACCGTCGTTTAAAGCATCCAGTATAATTCATAGCTATATTAGATGATAAAAGATATAAAGTTATGCAGATACTTTATGGAGTGTTAAATTTTGATGATGGTTGACTTTTAATTTATAAGTGTTGATAAAATACTTATGTATGAAAACTTTTGTTTATTAGAAATATAAAATTATTGATATCAAATTTTTTTTAAATATTTACATAATTATGTATTGGCTTGGGAATATAAAATTATTGACAGCAAATTTCTTTAAACTATTTACATGATTATGTGTTGGCTTACTTTTTATATTTGACTTGAAAAGAAATTTTAGAAAAATATTGAAAAGAAATTCTAAGAAAATATTAAGATTTTAGGAAACCGTAGCAAAATAAGCTAGCTATAAGGTAAATGAGTTTCTATCTAGGAAAATATTAAGATGTATTATTATTTTTTATATTAACGACTTTCTTTAAAATATTGACATGACTATGCGTTCCTTTTTATATTTGACTCGAAAAAAAATTCTAGGAAAATATTGAAAAGAAGTTATAGGAAAATATTAAAATTTTAGGAAGCTGTAGGAAAATAAAGTGGTTTATATGATAAATGAGTTTCTTTCTAGTAAAATATTAAGATGTATTAATTTTTTGTTAGTGTTTGTACCCTAGAGACAACACTATTATGTTCTAGTATAAGACATTTGGATTATTAAGTTTATGTTCTATCGATTATTCCCTTTTCTAATTTATTATGTCTTAATTTACTGCGATATAAATGTTAGATTAATAAATGTCCTTGGAATACGATATACATTCTATATCTTAAAGTACGTGACTTAGAAATGAGATTATGAGAATAGATCGAAATTCCTATAGATCCCTAGGCGAGTAATATTATTATAGGACCATAATAATGCGTTAAGACTGGTGTGTTTGTTGACTGATGATCACATCTCATTGGTCATACGTATAGTGAATCTAAAGTCAATACACAGGCACATGTAAATATACATGGTGCTGGATAGACCCAATGTGAGATTCTACATGTCTGTTGTGTCATAAGTAATTCTCACAGTGATAATGATGTAATGGTCTTTAGACTTGAAATCATTATATTTCTATACGATAATTAATGTACTTTCATTACATTAAGATTTACCTTTGACCAGGTAATGATAAAAGTCTATTTCGGGTATATTACGAATCGTATGAGAAATATGAATGATCTAGAAAGGATTTAACCCTCCTATTTTAGGAGTGATATTATTGGCCTCTTGTGTGAATTAGACTATGAAATGCGTGGCCGCGCTCAAATGTTGACTTGATATGATAGTCTACTCATTGATCAAGAAAACCTGAATTTCACTATGAAGAGGATGACACATAACATGCCTCGAGTTTAATCTATAATATGTGGTTAAAANGGATTATATTACATTGCACATTATTCACGAAAGGTTTAATCGATCACCGATTTAATTATTATTACTTGGGTAGCAATGATGTATTACTAGATGCCGCTCTTTGTTTATAATTTTAATATGAAACGTAATAATAACCTAAAGGGTCGCACAAAGAATGCTTGAAGGATTATTTAATTTAAATTTGGATTTAAATTAAATTAAAGTAATTCAAAATATTTATAATATTAATTAAGTATGACTTAATTAATTTGATAAATAATGATATTCGTATTTAGTAATATTAATTCTGAAATTTATTTGTTAAATAATTAAGTGAGACTTAATTATAATACAAATATGAATTTCGAATTAATAATAACTCCTAATTAGTTAAGAGTTATAATTCATTATTTTACTTTCTATATATATATATTGGGTCCTGTTCCCTGACAATCGATTGTCAGGGAACAATTAACTAACAATCACCTTCCTAGCCGTTGGATCTTTGATACAACGGCTAGGATTTAAAAAAAAAATCAGTCACTCCGCTATTTTTTTTAGCGGAGCGGTATCACTCCGCTATAATTTTTAACGGAGCGGCCTGTCACTCCGCTAAAAATTATAGCGGAGCGGCCCGTCACTCCGCTAAAAATTATAGCGGAGTGAGAACTTGAACTTTTGTTAGTGGACTAATCTCTTGGAAACTTGAGATATTGGCATACCACTGGTCGTCTGTAATAACTTATATTGGTATTTGGGTCAGTAAAGTTTGTTTGGGCACAACACTGTATACTATTAAATCCTACATGAACATTCTAATGTTAACATCTGTATCTGTAGAGCTTCCTGAGGTACATTACATATACATGGGGAGGTAAAGATAGTGCACATGGTGTATTATAAATACTAATGTTTTATATTGTATTATATCCTATCTCTACCTCTTGCCTCCCATTTTTTATCATCATACATAGGCTGTATTGTCATTGCAAGCCCTTCTCATTCAGTCACTCCGCTATAATTTTTAGTTGAGTGATGGGCCGCTCCGCTATAATTTTTAGCGGAGTGACAGGCCGCTCTGTTAAAAATTATAGCGGAGTGATACCGCTCCGCTAAAAATAATAGCGGAGTGACTGATTTTTTTTTTAAAATCCTAGCCGTTGGATCAAGATCCAACGGCTAGGAAGGTGATTGTTAGTTAATTGTTCCCTGACAATCGATTGTTAGGGAACAAGACCCATATATTTTTACTGGCCAAACTTGACAGCTGAAGTTCACGAGTATGTGAAGGCCTGTGATACGTGCCAACGTTGTAAAGCTATGCACATTGCATCACTAGAACTATTACAGCCACTGCCTATTCCAAATGAAGCTTGGGAAACTATTTCTTTTGATTTTGTATAAGGCCTGCCAAGGTCTTATGGGAAGGAAGTAATATTAGTAGTGGTTGAAAAGCTTACCAAATATGCTCACTTTATAGCAGTAAGCCATCTGTATACAGCCACTACGGTTGCTCAAACAGTTTTGGACTCAGTGATTAAGTTACACGGGCCTCCAAAAGCAATTATATCATATAGAGATGCTATATTTGTTAGTTCATTCTGGAAGGATTTGTTCACAGCACTTGGAACTCAAATTAAGCTTAGTACAGCATATCACCTTCAAACGGACAGGCAAACCGAAAGGGTAAATCAATGTTTGGAGATGTTTTAAAGGTGCTTTGCGGGACAAAAGCCAACTGTTTGGAGCCAGTGACTACCAATGGCAGAACTGTGGTACAACACTTGCTGTCATGCAACCATTGGCATGTCGCCTTTTAAGGCCCTATACAATCAAAATCTTCCATCTATACACTACCAGTCACCAGATGTGACTAGCCCTGGAAAATAGATGATAAAAGACCGGTCCCAGGTGCAACATCTTTTGAAAGATAACTTGTTGCATGCACAGGAGAGGATGGTTTGGTACGCCAATAAAAAGATAAGTGACAGGCAGTTTGCAGTGGGTGATAAAGTGTTTTTAAAGTTACGACCTTATAGTCAGTCATCTATTATTATAAGGAAGAATCACAAACTTACAGCCAAGTTTTTTGGACCTTACAAGGTTGTATAACGGATTGGGAATGTTGCATATCAGATTGAGCTGCCTGCGGAGTCAAAGGTGCACAATGTATTTCATGTGTCACGACTGAATAAACGAATTGGTAAAGGGAAGGTGCCTCAAACAGTGTTGAATACAGGGATAAGATAATTTCTTTAGATCTGTAGTTTAATTGTTCTAGTAGTGACATTATCCTTGTTATAGGAATGTTCTGGTGGCATATTGAATGGATTCGGCCTGAAAAATCATTGAAAACGAGCTAAAAAATGGAACGAATTGTTGGTTTAGTCAAAAATTGGGGTCGCCGGACTCTGCGTTTGCTCAGGCGTGTTCTTCGTGACCAATTTCTGACCCGTTTACCCATTCACTCAACCCGGTTTTGATTCTCAAAACCTAACTTCAAATCCATAAGTCTGTTTTTGGATTAATATTTTATAAAACAATTCTAAAATTTTGTTTTAATTCTAAAATTTTATTAGAAATGGAGTGAACGACCAAACGATCAAAGAAGAAGAACCATCAAATTCATCCAATAACGAACCAAAACAACTTCAGAATCCAAACAAATCAACAACCAACGATCATGTAACCAAATCTTTTGTAAACTGCAACCATCGTAAACAATACCAATACCAGTACCAAATGTTAGATATAATTTGATGATTGATCAGAGTTTAGTATTAGGCAAATCAGAGTTTATCATCAGAGTTTGTCAGATTGATATCAGCATTTGATGTTAGTGTTTATTATCAGAGTTTATCTATCAGACTCTACTAAAGCAGTAAATCAGGATATGATTTATCTGATTGAAGATATATAATAAATATAATATAATTTAAATAATTTAAATATAATTATATATTTAATTTGTTACAGTTTATTTATATTTTATAATATTTTAGAATTATATGGAAGATTAAATGGTATATAGAGCTTGTAAAAATAGTGACGGCATGTCTCCAGTAAAAGAAATGATAAAGAATAGTATTTTTTTGCATCAGTATATTCATCCCTTACCATTTACACTTTGGAAGTGCTACAAGAGTAAATATATCTCTAAATATATCTCTGTGCAACGTTGTATTGTAGATTAATAGTTGATATCATCTACTGTGAAATAAGACCAAGTTCTATTTATTAAATTATTTGGGTGTGAAAATTTGGAGATTACAAAATTCAATTTGAAAAATTAGAAATTGATTAGAAATTTGGAATGATGCCATCTATAATTCACATTATGGAATCATGTCATGTACAATTTGTATTATACTCCTAACAAGTTGTAACTTGTATTATGGATGTCCGACTCCGATCCCACTATATCTACATAGAACCTATACACGAACACTTAACTTTTATTAACAAGGTACTATATAAAATAAACTTATTTATATCATAAAATTATAATAAATCCGCCCTTATCAAAAATGTAGTTTTCATTTATTATGAAAAATGTGTTCATTCCTTTCATTCTTCATTGTTTTAATTTTTAGTTGATTGATCGTTGGTAGTGTACTCTAGGAAGATTTGGGATGCTTTCAAGTTTATTATTGGATCAGATATTGCAAGAACACAAGGATGAAGTGTGGTTTCTTTGGTACTTACTGTACTCATTGGTTTTTGATAATTTTTTTCTTTTTTGTTAAGGATCTCTTTCATTATTTCTGGTACATGTGTGTGTGCATCAAAGTTTGGATTGTTAAATTTCTGTTGCAGTCTTAAGGTATCCATCTGCTAATTTTTTTATGCAAATTACAGGTTTATTTTTGCTGGAGAATGGATATATTGGAAAAGACACATTCTTGGGCTGATTTGTGGAGAAATGCTAATTTTTCTTGGGCTGATTGTATCTTCTAGTTAGTTGAAGATCTGAGGATCTAGAAGCATTAGAAAGAATGTCTAATTGTTTGAGAGAGTGAAAACTGTTTATGTAATTTATATTTGTGTTGCTTACTTGCTATTAAACGTTTGTTTGAACTTTGAACTTTGAAGTCATGTATCTGTAATCTGTTTATGCAGCCAGGTGTATTTGTTTGTTCAGTTATCTAATATGTAGCAAATCATTCTGATGCTTGGCTTTTTGATTTTCTGTAATTTAAGAAACTGACAGTGAAAAACGGATCCGGATAATATCCGTATCCGGATACGGATCATCTTCCCGTGAAAGTTCCCGAATACGGATACGGATCCGGATATAGCCAAATCAGTATCCTAATTATCCGTTTGACAGGCCTAAGTATCACGATTCACGGAGGCTTCTATATATGTGGTAAAACTTGTCGGGTAAAATGGTAGTTTGACTAGTTTTATATGAAGATGTATGGAGAGCACTCACTAGTTATGTAATTTGATTTTTGGATGCTTAAATTTGTTAAAGTTTTAACTGGAATTTTTATATGCACATGCACATTTTTGGAGAAAATAAAATGATTACATAATCGAAAAGTAGATGTAGCTTATTTTAAAATGTAAATTTTCATTTTTAAATTAATAGAAAGTAGTTCTTTAATATTTGATCAAGATTGTCAAGATAAGACGAACCCCCTCCATTACTATGGTCTATAGGTGTCAATCGAAAGTGATTGACGTAAGATTTCAACCATGTTGCGGCTAATTCGATTAGATATTATTAATTTTATTGTTAACATTAATTATAAGAATTGTTTCAAGATAATATTATCAAACAACAATTCAGAAAAGAGAGAATTCCTTGTGTACAATCATGGACAAAACAGATTACTATACACGATTATTTAAATTAAACAAACTTCCTATTAAAAAAATATAATATGCTTTACTAAGAACAATAACAATTAAACTAATTATACAAACACTAGGAAAGAAAAAAAATACATAATGTTTTGCTACATATATAATAAACGATTTCTATTGTACAAAAAAAGAAAATCATTTCAATTAGAAACATGAAGATATAAAATACTACATTAAAAGATACAACATTGTTTTTAAATTCAAAACCTTTTCGATAAAAGTTTTCGAATTTTCTCCCTCTCCTGTTTCGATCATGAGAATCTTTGGCAGCACAATCAATACACATGCACTAAAACTTCTCTTCTCCGGATGTGACAAAATTTGTTGAGTAAGTTTAGACAAGACAATAAGAGAAACCCCATCCACTACTATGGTCTATACGTGTCAGATGAAAACGATTTCTATAAGATTTCAGCCTTGTTGCGACTAATTTGGATCAGATAATTTAATTTTCATTCTTAATATTAATTATAAAAATTATTCCAAGATAATATTATCAAATAACACTTTCTTTTTCATTTCGTAAAACTTTAATTCCTTTAAAAATTGAAATAAAAACAATTTCTTAGGGCAGTAGTCTGATAACATCGCCGATAAGTAAAATTTTAAAATAACGAATGAATCAAGATAAGAATTAGAAAATAAGAAAGCAAGCAAGCAAGTTAGGATAATAAATATCACTACAACATTCCTAGGGCAGTAGTTAAGGTTCAGAAAGTTATTACACAAATAAACATCCACAGTTGAGTTTAGATACTAAGAAGCTTTTTTTGCCGCCGACACCTTTTACGGTTTGTTAAAAGCCCGAGAGATCTCGGAACTTAGTTTTTCATTTCTCATTTTAACTTCTTCTCTCAACAATTTGTTATCCGCTCGAAGTTCAGAAACTTCATCTTCAAGTTGAGAAACCCTTTTGTCGACGGACGGTGTCTTGGAAATAATCTGCGCCACCTTTTCCTTGAATCCAAGGAGTCCGTTAACAAGCATAATGGGAGCTGCACCTTTTATAGCTCTCTTAAGCATACCCTGAACTTAAATAAAAACAAAGGTAGTGAGACCATTAAACATATATACATATATATTTAGTAGAAAAAAAAAAAGACAAACCTGTTTCTAGGAACCCGGAGCACTGTATCACTACCAAATTCTTCTCCATCGCTTCACCATCTTATTTTATTTGTTGTTGAAAGGTTGGAAGGTCGAAAGGAATGACTAAGTGTTGTGTTTGAGAGACAACTTAATACTAGTATGTTATGGTATATACTAAAGGAGTTGTTGGGTTGGTGGTAAAGTTTATAAGAAATTATTTCAAATAAGAGCATCATAGGCAGCTACATGCCCCATCTTGTCAATCAACTCTGCTAGGTTACTTAGGTTACTTTATTCAATTTAGTTTATTGAACTAAAGGGACTGGTTGTACATATTTAATGTATGAACACTACCTGCTCCTTGGAAAGGTGGATTGTGCACTTTGTATGAATTTTCTTTTTTGTTTCTTTTTTCAAATTGTGTTTTTAAAAATAATAATATATTACATTTATTACAAAATTCTTATAATATTACCTAGAGTGCAACCCTAGTTTTCGATTAATATCCCTAATTAATCGTAATTTCGTTTAGAGCATACTGGGAAATGGGAATACCAATATCCTATGATGTAAGAATGAATGAGACCTTTATTTATTTGATACACAGAAATCGTATCTTTGAACCAATTAAGAGTTGTGATCTTGTACACATAATACTCCAAACTTTTTAGAAAGTGAAAAGTTACAACTTACAAAGCAGCTAGTTGTAATCTCTTCTTCACGAATCACAAGATGCTTTTGCAGTTTCAACTTACAATGTATGATTGGCCAAACTGCCTTACTAGATTAGTGTAAAGATAGTATGTCGGGGTCACTTTTCCCCAGGCCCCCACCGTCTCTTAGGAAAGTTTAGTCTATTAGTCAATTGTGGTATATCGAAGTATTGGCTGTCTTTCCGGTGTAAAAGTCCTCCATTTTAAAATAAAAATTACTTGTCTTGAAAAAATAAAAAATGATATTTAATTTGAAATTCAAAGTAGGTCAAAAAATGACACTTTAAATGAAATGAAGGGAGTAATTTATACTCAATTGATCTTGTTCTAATTATATGCCATGCTTATTTGTGTATTCTCTGTTTTCTTCTACAATATAGATTTCTTTTATGGGTTTTTATATTGTGTGTCTATGGGCGCACGATTAGTATGGAAAATTATAATTGTTGACCATTTTGATTGGTTAGGTTTTTTGAATGCAGGGGTCTACCACTATTATAAAAAAAAGCAACCAATCAACATGAATTAAACTTATGAGTTTCGGTGCTTATTACGTGTCTATGGGCACATAATGAAAAACCGTTCCTTTACTGACCTAAAATACTCTTTACTATAAAGTTTATCTTACTCTCTTCCTTCTTTTTTCCCCTTTGTTGTGCTCCCCAAGCTTGATTCATATACCCGTTATATAGACCTTATTCCATTGTTCAATTTTAACCAAACTCACCCTTTTCTTGTGTTAACTGAAATATGTGCGTTCTTTCTATCCTACTTGTGTTTTTCCCTTTCTTTTCTCTGTGCTCATTTAATTCGATTTTTGCTAATCGAATGGTTTCCTGTCAATTATATATTTGAATTCTTAAAGATTTGTTAGGGAATATCAGAATATGTGGTGTTCATTACTGATTATTAAATCGGACAGTTGTTGCCAGGTTGGTTGTTACCATTATCCCTCTGAATACCTCATGTGAATCTATTTCATGAGTTCTAAGAAATATTCTGATTCACCTATATATGCTTCATATGTATCCGCCTAGCTTTAATATACCTTACATTTATTAACGTGGCATGTATGATTCTTAAATATCTTACTATATATTAAACCAGGACAAAAGGACAAAAAGTGCCATTTTAATACCTGTGAAGTTACAGTTTTAGCCCTATAAGTTAAAAAATTACAAAAGTGTCACTTATTTATGAGTACTATAAAAATGAAAACATTTATGCTGTTGTTAAGAATCGAACCACTTACCTCATTTCACAAATTACACGCCATTACCATTATGTTATGTCAAGTCTTAAGTTCATTTTAAAAAACTTATTAGAAAAACCACATGTCTTATTCGCTTTTTTCATTTTTTTTGATCTTTTACTATATATTAAACCAGGACACAAGGGCAAAAGGTGTCATTTTAATACCCGTGAAGTTACAGTTTTAGCCCTAAAAGTTCAAAAATTACAAAAGTGCCACTTATTTATAAGTAATGTTAAAATGAAAGCATTTATTTTATTGTTAAGAATCAAACCACTGACCTCTTTCCACAAATTACATGACATTACCATTATGTTATGTCAAGTCTTGAGTTCATTTTAAAAAACTTATAAGAAAAACCACATGTCTTATTCGCTTTTTCATTTTTTTGTTTTTAATGAGTAAAATAATATTATATTATATTATATATGTAATTCTATTTTTTTTTTGTCTTTGTAAGTTTTAGCCCTATAAGTTTAAAAAATTACAAAAGTGCCACTTATTTATAATTAATGTTAAAAGGGTTAATTGTCAAAGACATGACCTAAATTGATTCGTTTCTGCCGATAAGCTCCAATTGCATCATAAGAATTACAAAAAAAAGGTTCTTTTTCTTTCGTATACTTATAATTATTCACATAAATTCTTTTGTTTTGATAGTTTCTGTGATTAGATGAATTATACCTATTTACACAAATACATCGACGATTCCCGCTAGTTAAGACATAGAGTCCAATAAGCATATCTTGAGTTGGTACGGGNNNNAATAGGACCCCCAATCGCCGGAGATAAAAGGTTAATATGAGAAAACATAAGTAAACGTGCTTCCGCTTGAGCCTCAAAAGATAAAGGCACATGAACAGCCATTTGATCCCCGTCAAAGTCTACATTGAATCCTCATTGGGTCGAAATGTATCGGTTTAGTCACTCATTGCAAATTTGACTTAATTTAGTCACTAATTTAAAATTTTCTATCAACTTAGTCACTGAAATAGTAAAATTATCAACTTGGTCATTGAAAAATGATCTCATTGATACGTTTTTTTAAATTAGTAACCAAATTGAGTCAAATTTGCAATGAGTGACTCAATTGATACATTTGGACCCAACGAGTCATGTGTTTGATGATTAACCCAATGTTAAAATGAAAGGCTTTATGTTGTTGTTAAGAATCAAACCATTGACCATAGATAGACCACATGTCTTATTTGCTTTTTCATTTTTTTTGTTTTTAATGAGTCAAATAATATTAGATTATATCACATATGTAATTCTATATTTTTTTGTCTTCGTAAGTTTTAGCCCTATAAGTTAATAAATTTAAAAATTACCACTTATTTATAATTAATGTTAAAATGAAAGGATTTATGTTGTTGTTAAGAATCGAACCACTGACCTCCTCCTACAAATTACATGTTATTACCATTATGCTATGTCAAGTCTTGATTTTATTAAAAAAAACTTATTAGATAAACCACATGTCTTATTCATTTTTTCTTTTTTTTTATTTATAATGAGTAAAATAATTTTAGATTATAATATATATGTAATTCTATTTTTTTGTAGATTTGTACATATACATCATGTGCTGCAGGATTTTCAACAACATAATGTAGAGGTGTGTTGGATGAAACTATTTTTAATTTAACAAACAACTATTTTATAGATTTGTACGTTTAAAAAAAGTCAGCTCACTTGCTCGATATTCATTGTGGTTGTCAGTTGGCCACACTACAGTACATATACACATTTTAGATATCATAATATTTTAAATGACCCTTATCAACCTAATTAATACAAAGTTGAGTATTGTTTCAAATTATTCTCAAATATTAAAAAATTTATAAATTACATTAATCTCTTATTACTATACACCGCTTCTCATCTTAATCTCCACGTTAATAAATCAATATCGTTCGTCCTTTCACAAGCTAACTATTAACGTTTAAATACAGGCTCGTGCCTTGCACGGGCTATTACGCTAGTAATCAAATAATACTCCATCAACTTTTTTAGGAAACTTTGAATTTTACACGCATATCAATGTGCTTTGACTAGATAGTTAGAAATATAATTTTTGAAATTTCTTTTTATAAATTAAATTTTTTTGTTTTGTTTTTATTCACAAAAAACTTTTTTTACAAATAATATTTATAGTTACCCGGTCAAAGCACATCGTAAGAGCTATAAGATTGAATGGTATATAGAGCTTGTAAAGATGGTGACTGCAAGTCTGCAGTAAAAGAAATGATAAAGAATAGTATTTTTTGCATCAGTATATTTAAGGTTGAGAAAAAATGGAAAAATTCCGAAACCGAAACAGAAACCACTAAAAACCGTTAAATTTTGAATCACGAAAAACCGGTCCAAAACTGAAATACTGAAAATTGAAACCGAAACTGTTTCTTAGGTTTCGGTTATAAGTGGAAACCGAAACAAAAAAGTCTGAACCGATTATTATAAATAAATAAATAAATAATATTTATAATTTCTAAATTTTTAAGAGAACCAATTATATTGTTTCGCTGCCTTTTATATGCTAATAGGTTTTTGTAATGTTTCTGAAACTTGTTATGTTACACTGAATTGCATATTTTAGGCTGATCTAAATTTACTTATCTAAATGTTTCAGTTGCTCTTAGTTATAGCTCAGACAATTCACTTCTTAATTACCTTCTTGTGATTTCCATATCCTAAAACAAACATGTACTCTATTAGCTAGCATTCTTGTCATACTTCTCATATTACTATATTTACGTATTTTTGTTTAAGTTTTATTTCCTATGATGATGTCATAAGTTTTATACTTGTTTACACCGAAGTTTTATACTAGTAGCAGTCGGAACATATGGTGTTGTGAAGTTTGATAATAAAGCTGACCGTAGCTTAATTTGTAAAACAAAACAATAAGAGTTTCCTTTAGATTAAAAAGATTCTCCAATATATTCTAGTGTTTGCAACAGATATAAAGCCATTGAAATGGTAACAAGCATGTTTTTGTAATATGTATGTTTAAAAATTCTACTAATCATATTTATTTTATCAATTTTATTTGAGCTGCTTTTATAACCAAAATCGATCTGATAAAAATCGAACCGAGGTTTTTAAAACCAAAACTGAACCGCTAACTTCGGTTACGGTTGCGGGTTTAAATTTCAAAAATCGAGGGTATGAAATTTCAGTGTCGGTTTTATCCAAAAATCGCCCCAATCCAAACCGTGCTCTGTCCTAAGTATATTCATCCCTTACCATTTACACTTTTGGAAGAGCTACAAGAGTAAATATATCTCTAAATGTATCCTCGTGCAACGTTGTATTGTAGATTTTGTAGTTGAAGATGTATTATCATCAACAAGTTTATTGAGTCTATCATCTACTGTGTAATAAGACCAAGTTCCATCCAATTTTTTGGTTGTGAAAATTTGGAGATTGCGAAATTCAAGTTGAAAATTAGAAATTGTTAGATATAACTTCAACAAAAAGGTTCTTTTTTCCGATAATTAGCTATTTATAAATAAGGTTAAATATTAGTATTGATTTTTTTAGAAAAAATTCTGATCTGCGGGTGCCGGGTGGAATGATGTCATCTATAATTTACATTATGGAAGCATGTCATGTACAATTTGTATTATGCTCCTTACAAGTTGTAACTTGTATTACGGATGTCCGACTCCGACTAAATTTATTTAGAGCTTATATTTATGAAAGTTATAGGGACACTTAATTTTTATTAATGCGGTACTATATAAAATATACATATTTATATCATAAAATTGTAATAAATCAGCCCTTAGTATGAAATTCTTCTTCAGACTTTTCTTCATCTTTTGATGATAAAACGATTAATTAAACTCTCCCCATGTTTAAGCTAAGGTGTTAGAATCAAAACTAATATACAGAAAAAACACTATTAAGAGCATTTCTGGCGAGATGTAAAAATTTTCGCTAAAACATGGTTAGTTAAAATTTTATTGAACCTGTAAGGATTTATACTTCAGTATTAACAATAATCATTAGCTATATCTAAAATGATATTTAGATACATATCATATCCTATAACTGATTGCTGCTATTTCCATGTGTTGAGAAACCTACATATCCTTTGCAATCTCAAATCTTCAATCAGATAAATCATATCCCGATTTACTGCTTTAGTAGAGTCTGACAGATAAACTCTGATAATAAACACTGATATTAATCTGACAAACTCTGATTCGCCTAAGTACTAAACTCTAATCAATCATCAAATTATATCCAACCTTTGGTATTGGTATTGGTATTGTTTACGATGGTTGCAGTTTACATAAGATTTGGTTACATGATCGTCGGTTGTTGATTTGTTTGGATTTTGAAATTGTTTTGGTTCGTTATTGGATGATGTTGATGGTTCTTCTTCTTTGATCGTTTGGTCGTTTACTCCGTTTTTGGATTCGTTGGATAATCATGTTTTATATGTTGTAGCTTCAGATTCGTTTAGTTACGTGACTTCATTTCTTAGTTGGCAAACTCCTGATATGACACTTGATTTTGAGAGGGGATGTTAACATATATAATATTATTATTATTGGGAAGTTCCGTTATTATAATAACTAGCATAATAACCCGTGCGAGGCACGGGTCATTTTCTAGAATTTTTTTATGTAGCATGTAATAATATTTTCTTATTATCTGTTTATTAATAAAATTATGTAATATTTCA